>PVIU01016462.1:0-44962 GCA_004026605.1 Ondatra zibethicus
ATTTTTTTTCCTTTCTTCCCCTTCTCCCGGTCCCCTCCCACTACCCCCCACCCCTCCTCCCTCCCCCTTCTTCCTTGAAAGAGGGCATGGTGCCCTGCCCTGTTAGAAGTCCAAGGCCCACCCCCATCCCTCCTGGCCTAGGAAGGAGTGCATTCAAAAAGACTCGGTTCTCAAAAAGTTAATACATGCAGAAGAGATAATACATTTTGGTAAATTGTGTTTATAAAGAATATTTTTGCTTATATCTTAGTTTCGTTGAATAGACAATGTTTAATAGACAATCTCCAGTCTCTGTGGTACATACAATTTTATTTTTATTATTAAGCACATACTGCCCAAAATTCACCATTTTAATGTTTTGTGTAACTCCATGATTTTATTTTCTGTATTTACATTTCTGTGAGTGCATCAGCATCTTCTGTTTATACTAATTTTCCTCACTTTAATAGAAACCCAGCTTTTTAATTAATAATTTCCCACTGCTCTCTCCTCAGTTACCTATATTCTGTCCTACACATTCTTTCCATTGGATTATGGTGGATTTTGACATTGTCCTTGTTTTAACAAAAAATCACAGAATGTTTTCCTTTTATTATGTTCATTCAATAAGTATAGATGTTGTGTAAGTAGCCTGTAATTGCCACTTGCTCAAGACAAATAAGCTTCCTGGAATGCTGGGAGCTGAAGTATTGGGGAAATAACAAGCTACATGTTTTCACACCCCTAAAGTAAAAACTGCACCAGATGTGTTTGACTACATGTAGGCAGGAGGTGCTTAGGCCAGAAATGCACCAGGATGTATCCTTACCCTGATCAGACCTTATTGGAAATACAAGAAATACATGTTTTGTATTTTTAAGCTACTGCAAAATGTGACTTTAGGCCATTTTCCCGGAAGCCAGAGAAGGCCCTGGCCAGGGTCCATCTACCTAGTCAGTATTTATTTACAGCTTGCTCTAAATGCAGCTCAAAATTGTGGAACTGTTTTTTTGTCTTGAGAATCTCAGGATTAGCATTTGGAGATAAAAAATCATTCCAACCAAATTTTGCTGAAGTTGGACTTTTCACTCAAGGGCCCTGCTTTTTCCTCTGTCAACTCCCGAGGTAAAGTGTTATCTTGAAAGGAAAACAGCAAGCGTTTTATTTCTTTTATCCCCCCCCTCAAGGTTTCTGGATTCTGGGTCTTGGGGACCCCAATCTTGAGATGTAGGGTCCTGATGAGGCCCAGCAATCCTTTGTCCATGGCAAAGGGAGATGCTCCACGGTCATCTGGTTATTTCGGGTTAATTGGAGGTTCAGCCAGAACCACCAGTTTTTCTCATCTCACCTGCCTTGGAGCCCAAAGGATGCCCTGGTGAGACCAGGAGCCAAAGCACTCAGAGAGGCCTGGTACCTGAGTGCCTATCAACAGGATTTCAGTGCCTAGGCTACACAACAAAGCTATGGAACCCAGGATTCCCCATGACACTGAGGACGAAGACAGGGGTTTGGAGAGACCCAGAGTGTAATGGATAGGGTCCGCAAGAAGTACCATAATAGACCCCCAGACACATATGCAATCAGCAAGATCGTTTAATTCTCAAGAGCAAAAATTTCAGCATACAGATGTTAAACCATCTGACAAAATGGTGATCCCAAGAACATCTCTAAAGTTCTTTTAAGCAAGATTAGGGGAGTTCCAAAGAGAGGAGGTTAGTCTGGGGGCTGATTGGTGGGATTAAACAAAAAATTTACTGGTTGTTAATAGGATTGGTAGGTGACTTTAGAGTTTAGGGACTTTACAGCAATATGGGGGGGTGGCACTGTCTTTAGCTAGCATAAGGCTGTGGGTCATCTGCTAATTGATTCCTGTGAGTTGTGGTCTTTCCAAGAACTGTTTATTCAGGTACAGAAAACCGAAACTGAGGCCTGGTCTCTGGCAATGCTACTTTGAGCCTGTCATGGCTTTGGTCTGATCACCGTGCTCTCTCAGGATTTTATTCATTCCGGAAGTTAGGAGAACTCAGAGAGAGATGTCCTCTGGTGGATTCTCAGATTCTGTGTTGTTCAGGAAGGTTACTAAAAAAAGGAAAAAAAAGCGACCTCCTTTTTGTGTACAGAATTTCTCTTGGTCAAACTGTTAGACATCTGAATGAGTCCATTGTTAATGTGGCAGTCTTGTGTTTTTGTTGTCATTTTTGGCTCTGTGTCTTCTCTTGTGTCTTTATGTGTTCTGTCTCAGGGCAAGCAGATGAGCAAATGACAAGACTGATAAGCAACTGCACTGGTCCAAAGATCATTCCAGAAATTGCAGAACTTTGGGAGCATGGGATTCAGTGACAGTATGTGGTGGGTCTGTGCACAGCAGGGCACACAATGCAATGCCCAGGGGCGGGTTTGGGCCCCAGTGGCCAGCTTAGAAGCAAAGTTCAGGAGCCCCATGTAAAAGTCCAGAGTTCCTGTGTGGAGTAAGGTAAGTTTCCTCATTACTGTAACACCACTGTGCATCTACAGATTCAGCACCAAGCCCACACCCTTTAACCACTAAGTCCTGTAGCTCATAAAGTTGGCCTGCCTCCTTTAACCAAAATGTTCCATTGATTTTCCTTTCCTCGATAATCAATAAGGTGCTATCACCCACTGGTAATTGAGTTCAGCACCCGTAGCTATCAAGGTGACATCCCCAAGTCGGTGAAATTACAATCATGGAGGAGATAGAGCAAATTTTGTCTGTTTTTTTGTGGAAAGTTTTGTCTGTTTTATTTGTGTGTAGAGATGGGTTTGTGCTTACTGATATGTCTGTAAGTTTTGTTGGAAACATGGAAGTGAGGCAGGATTGCCTCAGATGCAAATGAATGTATGAATATGTGGTGGCAACTACATATTTATTTCTGACTGGTCTTTGAATGTGTGAGCTTACTGTGTTCTAGGTTTTTTGTTTAAAATTTTGCTCTTTCGCCTGCTACTAACTGCCCAGGCTCAGAATATAGTTCTAAGCTTTCTTGTCACTTGGTTTAATTCAGCAGAAATTCGAATGTCATTTGGGTATAAACAATGTGAAAGTTGTTTTATGTTGTTCTACTTTTTTGAAAAGCTGACTGTGGAATTGGGTTATGGCTCTCCCTTTTACACACCCAAGCATGCTTTTAAATTCTCTATATCAGGGGTCAAGAGCTATGACAAGGAGAAAAGAGCAAAGCAGAACAGCTAAAGGGATTATTGTTTCATTTATTTGCCTAAAACAATTACATGAACTTTTAATGGTTAAAATGCTCTGCAACATGTGCAACAAAAAATGTTAGTTTAAACTCATAATACAAGGTTGGTTTTTTGGAAATCTATTCATTGGTAATCTTAAGGGAACCATGTGGCATTATTCCATTTTGGTATACAAGCAACACATGGCCTGCCATTACACTTTGGCAGTCAGTTATGCTAGGCTTAGAGAGGAAATTTGTCATCTGGCTTCATTAACATTTTGAGTAAGAGCAACCATGGGGCATACGTCAACCAAGAAGATGACAACAGGTCTCCAGGACAGTTTGGATGGGAAGGATATTTGTATGATAATTTCTTTCCTGTCTTAAAAACAAGTTTTATGAAAGATGGTACATAGAATTAATGTTTGTTTAATAAGGTATTAATGCTTTCCCTACATGTTTTCATATACAAAAATGTACCTTGTTGGCCATTAAACTTTGTAATATAAGAGTACCAGATGGTATTGGTTTTAAAGATTTTAAAAGGTCATAGAGCCAGCAGGAATCTAGAAGGCAGGCTGGTAATACTGCTGATGAGTCCAGAAAATATTCCAGTCCCCATAGAAAAGCCACAGAGGGATCCCAGATATTGAGCATTGAACTGTTTGCTCTGTTGGAGCTTGGTTTCTCCTTGTGAAGGTTATTGTTGTCCCCTATATTTTCACTTTTGAAAGAAAAAAGTGTAGTTTACTTTGATATTTCAGGAGTTGAGAGATTTTAAAATTCTTTAAAAGGAAAATAGAATTATACAGAAAATTTAAATAAAATCTAGATACTTTTTGAAATTAAGTTTGTAAGACTATAGGAGATTTTAAAGTTTTCTTTTTTTTAAATTATGATTTTATTACTTAAAAAATACCAATCCAAATTCCCACTCCCTCCCCTTCTCGCACTCCCTCCACAGACCCTCCCACTCCACCCCCTCCAATTTTAAGAGAGGGCCATGCACCCCACCCTGTGGAAAGCCCAAGGCAATCCCTACTACATCTAGGTTGAACAAGGCTTACATCTGAAGAGGATTGGATCCCAAGGAGCCAGCATATGCTGTAGAGACAAATTCCAGTGTCACTATCCGTGGCCCCTCAGTCTGCCCCAACTGTCAACCAAATTCAGAGTTGACTCCCAGTCCAGTTAGAGTTGATGAGCTCAAGCAAACTGTCTCAGAGGATGAACCCCTCATGGTCTTGAATTCCTTGCTCATACACTCACTCCTTCCACTCTTGAACTGGATTTTGGGAGCCCAGTCCAGTGCTCTGATGTGGGACATTGCCTCTGTTCCCATCTGTTGTTAAACGAAGGTTCTCTGGTGATATTTAAAATAATCATCAGTCTGATTACAGGGTAAGGCCAGTTCAGACACCCTCTCCTCTATTGTTTAGGGTCTTAGCTGGGTTCATCTCTGTAGGTTCTTGGGCATTATACTAGAGCCAGTTTTCTTGCTACTTCCCTAATGGCTTCCTCAATCAAGATAGCTCTTTCCTTGCTCTCATATCTGTCCTTCCTCCATCTCGAATATCCCATTCCTTCAAGTTCTCCTAAATCCCCCATTCTCCCCTTCCTTCTACCACCTACCCCCATGCTCCAAATTTTTGTCTGTTTCCATTTTCCAGGAGAGTCTATGTATGTATTTCTTTGGGTTCACCTTATTACTTAGTTTCTCTAGGATCATGAACTATAGGCTCAAAGTCCTTTGTTTATGCCTAGTATCCACATATGAGTGAGTTCATACCATATTCGTTTTTTGGGGGTCTTGGTTACCTCACTCAGGATAGTGTTTTCTAATTCCATCCATTGGCATGCAAAATTCAAGATGTCATTATTTTTTACTGCTGAGTATTACTCTAATGTATAGATGTGCCACACTTTCTTTATCCATTCTTCAGTTGAGGGGCATCTAGGTTGTTTTCAGGTTCTGGCTATAGAAAACACTGCTGCTATGAACATAGTTGAACAAATGCTTTTGGTGGATTCTAAGGTAGGTTGATTCGCAGTTTTCTGAGAAAACTCCACACTGATTTCCAAAGTGGTTGCACAAGTTTGCATTCCCAACAGCAATGGATGAGTGTTCCCTTGTTCCACATCCTCTCCAGCATGAGCTATAATTAGTGTTTTTGATCTTAGCCATTCTGATAGGTGTAAGATTGTATCTCAGAGTTGTTTTGATTTACATTTCCCTGACAGCCAAGAAAGTTGAACATGTCCTTAAGTATCTTTTGGCCATTTGAAATTCTTCTGTTGAGAATTTTCTCAGTTTAGTTCTGTACACCATTTTTTAATTGGGTTATTTAGAATTTTAATGTCTAATTTCTTGAGTTCTTTATACATTTTGGAGATCAGTCCTTTGTCTGATGTGGGGTTGGTGAAGATTTTTTCCAATTCAATAGGCTGCCTTTTTGTCTTATTGACTGTGTCCTTTGCTTTACAGAAGCTTCTCAGTTTCAGGAGGTCCCAATTATTTATTGTTGCTTTTATTGTGTGTGCTACTTATTTAGGAAGCGGTCCCCTATGTCCATGCATTGAAGGTTATTTACCACTTTTTTCCTCTATAAGGTTCAGTGTGGTCGGAGTTAAATTGAGGTCTTTATTCCATTTGGATTTGAGTTTTGTGCATGGCAACAGATATAGATCTATTTTCATTCTTCTACAGGTTGACATCCAGTTATGCCAGCACCATTTGTTGAAGATGCTTTCTTTTCTCCATTGTATAATTTTTGTTTCTTTGACAAAAATCAGGTGTTCGTGGGTGTGTGGATTAATATCTGCGTCTTCAATTCGATTACATTTGTCAACATCTCTGTTTTTATGCCAATACCAAGCTGTTTTCAGTACTGTAGCTCTCTAATACAGCTTGATGCCAGGGATGGTAATGCCTCCAGCAGTTCCTTTATTGTACAGGATTGTTTTGGCTATCCTGGGTTTTTTGTTTTTCCATATGAGGTTGATTATTGTTCTGTGAAGAATTGTGTTGGTATTTTGATGGGGACTGCATTGAATCTACAGATTGCTTTTGGTAAGATTGCCACTTTTACTATGTTGACCCTGCCTATCCAAGAGCATGGGAGATATTTCCATTTTCTGGTATCTTCTTCAATTTCTTTCTTCAAAGACTTAAGTTCTTGTCAAATAGGTCTTTCACATCCTTTGTTAGTGTTAACCCAAGGTATTTTATGTGATTTGTAGCTATTTGTGAAAGGTGATGTTTCTCTGATTTCTCTCTCAGCTTCTTTATCCTTTCTGTATAGGAGGGCTACTGATTTTTTTGAGTTGATCTTGTATCCTGCCACATCACTGAAGGTATTGATCAGATGTAGGAGTATGCTGGTAGAGTTTTTGGGGTCACATATATACACTATCATATCATCTGCAAATAAGGAAAGTTTGACTTCTTCCTTTTCAGTTTGAATCCCCTTGATCTCCTTATGATGTCTTATTGATATTGCTAATACTTCAAGAACTATGTTGAAGAGATATGGAAAGAGTGGACAGCCTTGTCTTGTTCCTGATTTTAGTGGAATTACTTAGAATTTCTCTCCATTTAATTTGATGTCAGCTGTTGGCTTGCTATATATTGCTTTTATTATATTTAGATATGAACCTTGTATCCCTAATCTCTCCAAGACCTTTATCATAAAGGGGTGTTGAATTTTGTCAAATGCTTTTTCAGTATCTAATGAAATTATCATATGTTTTTTTTTCTTTCACTTTATTTATATGTAATGATGGATTACATTGATAGATTTTCTTATGTTGAACCAGCCCTGCATCTCTGGGATGAAGCCTACTTGATCATATTGGATGATCTTTTTGATGTGTTCTTGGATCCTGTTTGCCAGTATTTTATTGAGAATTTTTGCTTTGATGTTCATGAGTGAGATTGGTCTGTAATTCTCTTTCATGGTTGCGTCTTTTTCCGGTTTTGGTTTCAGGGTAACTGCAGCTTCATAAAAAGAGTTTGGCAATGACCCTTCTGTTTCTATTATGTGAAACACCTTAAGGAGTATAGGTGTTAGTCTTCTTGGAAGTTTTGGTAGAATTCTGCATTAAAACAATCTGGCCCTGGGCTTTCTTTGGTTGGGAGGTTTTTGATGACAGCTTCTATTTCCTCGCGACTTATACGTCTATTTAAATTGTTCACATTTTCTTGATTTAATTTCGCTATATGGCATTTATCTAAAAAAAAACTGTCCATTTCTTTTACATTTTTCAATTTTGTGGCTTACAGGCTTTTGTAGTAAGACCTAATGATTCTTTGAATTTCCTCAGTATCTGTTGTTATGTCCCCCTTTTCATTCCTGATCTTGTTAATATGAGTATTCTCTCCCTGCCTTTTGATTAGGGTCGATAGGGGTTTGTTGATCTTGTTAATTTTCTCAAGGAAGGAGCTCTTTGTTTCATTGATTCTTTGGATTGTTTCCTGTGTCTCTATTTTGTTGATTTCAGCCCTCAGTTTGATTATTTACAGTCTTTTACTTCTACTGGGTAAGTCTGCTTCTTTTTTTTCCAGAGCTTTTAGGTGTGCTGTTAAGTCACTAATGTGTGCTTTCTCCATTTTCTTTATGTGGGCACTAAGTGCTATGAACTTTCCTCTTAGCACTGCTTTCGTAGTGTCCCATTGGTTGGGGTATGTTGTGTCTTTATTTTCGTTGAATTCAAGGAAGACTTTAATTTCTTTCTTTATTTCTTCCTTGACCCAGAAGTGGTTCAGTAGTTGACTGTTCAGTTTCCATGAGTTTGTAGGCTTTCTGGGGGTGGAATTGTTTTTAAATTCTAACTTTACTCCATCATGATCCAATAAGACACAGGTGGTTACTCCAATTTGTTTGTATCTGTGGATGCTTGCTTTGTTATCGAGTATGTGATCAATTTTCGAGAAGGTACCATGAGATGCTGAGAAGAAGGTATATTTTTTCCTGTTTGGGTGGAATGTTCTATAGATGTCTATTAAGTCCATTTGATTCTTTACATTTGTTAGTTCTTGTATTTATCTGTTAAGTTTCTGTCTGGTTGACCTGTCCATTGGTGAGAGAGGAGTGTTGAAATCTCCTACTATTAATGTGTGGGGTTTGATGTGTGCCTTGAGTTCTAGTAATCTTTCCTTTACATATGTGGATGCTTTTATATTAGGGGCATATATATTCAGGATTGAGACTTCATCCTGATGGATTGTTCCTTTTAAGATTATAAAATGTCCCTCTCCATCTCTTCTCATTGATTTTAGTTTGAAGTTGATTTTGTTCGATATTAGTATAGCCACACCCGCTTGTTTCTTAGGGCCGTTTGATTGAAAAACCTTTTCCCAACCCTTTAGTCTGAGATAATGTCTGTCTTTGTGGTTGAGGTGTGTTTCTTGTAAACAACAGAATGTTGGATCCTGTTTTCGTATCCATTCTCTTAACCTGTGCCTTTTTATAGGTGAATTGAGTCTATTGATATTAAGAGATATTAATGACCAAAGGTTATTAACTGAGGTTTTTTTTTAGGGTTGTAGAGTTTGTGTGTTTCCCTTCCTTGAGTTGTGCTAGTGGAGGGCTGTTAGATGTCTGTGTTATTATGAGTGTTGCTTGCTTCCTTTAGATGTGGTTTTCTTTCTACTACTTTCTATAAGGCTGGGTTTGTGGCTATGTTTTGCTTAAAATTGTTTTTATCCTGAAATACCTTTTTTTCTCCATCGATGGTGAATGAAAGCTTTGCTGGGTATACTAGTCTGGGCTTGCATCCATGGTCTCTTAGTTTCTGCAGCACATCTATCCAAGACCTTCTGGCTTTCATAGTTTCCATAGAGAAGTCAAGTGTAATTCTGATAGGTTTACCTTTATATGTTATTTGCCCTTTTTCCTTTGCAGCTCTTAGTATTCTTTCTTTATTCTGTATGTTTTGTGTTTTGATTATTATATGGCGAGGGGATGTCCTTTTTTGATCCAATCTTTTTGGTGTTCTGTATGTTTCTTGTACCTTCATAGGCATATCCATCTTTAGGTTTGGAAAGTTTTCTTCTGTAATTTTGTTGAGTATATTTTCTGGGCCTTTGAGCTGTTCTTCTTCTCCTTCTTCTACCCCTATTATTCTTAGGTTTGGAATTTTTGTGGTGTCCCTGATTTCCTGGGTGTTTTGTGTTAAGAATTTGTTGGATTTGTTGTTTTCTTTGATCAATGAGTTTATTTTCCTCTATCGTATCTTCAGCGTCTAAGATTCTTTCTTCTATCTCTTGTATTCTGTTGGTTATACTTGTCTCTGCCATTCCTGATCGTTTTCCCAGATTTTCCATCTCCAGCCTTCCCTCGGTTTGTGTTTTCTTCATTGCCTCCATTTCAATTTTTATGTCTTGAACTTTTTCCATTACCTGTTTGATTGCTTTTTCTTGGTTTTCTAGGGTATCTTTGAGGAATTTATTCATTTCTCTAACTTTTTGTTAGTGTTCTCATCCCTTTCTTCAAAGGAGTTTTTCACCTCTTCTTTAAAGGTCTCTATTACTCTCATAAAGTTACGTTCAAAGTCGATTCCTTCTACTTCTTCTGGGTTAGGTTGCTCAGGTTTTCCTGTTGAGTACTCATGTTGGTTTCTGGTGTTATCATGTTGCTTTTCAGGTTGTTGGAGGAATTCTTGGATTGATGCCTGCCCATCTCTTCCTTTGATTTCAGTCAGGGCAGTCTCAGTGGGTGGGGACCTCCCAGGATGGCTTGTACACACTCACCCCTCTTGATAGCTGATCTCAGAGCAGGAAGAGGAAGTCCCATCTGGACTTCCGATCCTTCTGGACCTCCAATCTCGGCACAGGAAGAGAGATTCCTGGGGTTCCAATGTTCCACAGAGGAAAGGGCAATCTTGCAGGGGCGGGGTGCAGGGTTGTGTGGAACAAATAGGCCCGCGGGGACCTTATTGCCAGGCAGGCACAGCCTTAGCAGTGTGCACCTCCGATCTCAGCACAGGAAGAGAGAGTGCTGGGGTACCAAAGCCCCACCGAGGAAAGGGCGATCTTGCAGGGGGAGGGGAGGGTTCAGGGTCCTTTGGAACAAAGAGGCCCACGGGGACCTTACAGCCAGGCAGGCACTGCCTTACCAGTGTGTGCCTCCGATCTCAGCACAGGAAGAGAGAGTGCTGGGGTACGAAAGCCCCACCGAGGAAAGGGCAATCTTGATGGGGGAGCTTTCCTGGGTTTCTTAGAGGGATTTATTAATTTCTTCCATCTTTCTGTTTGTCTTCTCTTCTATTTCTTTAAGGGAGTTTTATCTTCCTCTTTAAAGGTCTCCTTCATTTTCAAAAAGTTATGTTTAAAGTCGTTTTCTTCTACATCGTCTGGGTTAGGGTGATCAAGTCTTCCTTTTGTGTGTTACCATGTTGTTTTTTTAGGATGCTGGAGGAACTCTTGCATTGGCGCCTACTCATCTCTTCCTTCAAATGAGGCCAGCAGTGTCTTGGCTTCTTGGTTCAATCCTTTCTGTGGCTGTCTCTTAGGTCCACTCAGTATTGGAGCAGGCTCTTAGGTCTACTCAGTATTGGTGCAGGCTGAGATTTTCAGCGTTCCACGGAGCTCCAAGGGAACGGCCTGTCGGGACCAGGGTGGATTGAGGGCTAGCCCGCCAGCTCCCTGCTGGCAGCTAGAAATGCTTAGGGAACTGGGGAGTGGCCCCCTGCTTTTCTCCCACATGAAGGTCTTAGGGAGTTGGCGGTCTGCACCACAGGGTCACTGCCTACTTACCTCCTATATCCCCCAAGTGTGGGTGCAGGATCCTGTATGAGATTTTAAATTTATAAAATATTTTATTATGATTTTTTAAATCTTGATAAATAGATGCTTAAAAGGATAAAATTTTAAGGTCACAGCAGTAAGCACAAAACAATAAACACCAGAGACTGAAGTATTCCCATCTCATGATGCAGCAAGACAATGACCTAAATAGTCTTGCAGTGTCTCTCCTTACCTAAGGTCTATTCAGGCTAACAGAGACTGATTTCAGGATGTATGACTAACTTCCTTATTTAGTTAACATTGTTAAGATGTAGATATTTTGGTAAGCTGAATCATATAAGAAACTGTGATATTCTTTAACGGTACACTATGTAAGGACAAAGAGAGAAAATTTGCCAGTTTTCCTATGGACTATATTCAAAATTTAAAATTTTTCTTTTGGTATTAAAAAGAACTTCAATTCAGAAATTGTTAATTTTTTATTATAAACTATTAAGGCCTGTGTTCAGAACTATTTTTGTATTTGTGCTTAGTTAAAAGGAAACTCTCTGGCATAGGGGACAAAATAGCTACTAATGGCATACCAGGAAAGTGGGCACAGATTTCTAAACAGATTAATTAAAGAGTTCTACAATACAGTAGGGCACATGGCCTGCTTAATGTAGAACAAAGATGTATTATATAACTTTAAGTAAAATTGCTGTTTCTATATAAACCATTTGGGATTACAATTTGGCTGCAGTCAAATAAACATTGCAGAAGGGAGACCTGAGATAAAATAAATGAAGTGACCTGTCAATATCCAGGTTCATTCTAGGTATTAACTCTGATGCCAGTCATCATAGAGCCTTTGAGCCTTCTGTTTACTTTCTGGATATCATTATTCTGATGGTAATTGGATTCCGATATAAACAGGTATCTATCACAGAGTCAAATATTTGACTCAGGATACAACTCAAGTTAAAAACATAAAAGCTAAAGTTAACCTGAAAGTGCTGCTTGCCCAAGGACAAGACAACTTCCTGGAATGCAGGGAGCTATAATTCCAGGGAAATAACAAGTCACAAGTTTTCACTTTCCTAAAGAAGTTTGTTTGAACCAACTCCACGGGATGTGCTTGACACATGCAAGCAAGAGGTACTTAGGTAGAAAATACATGATGAGGCCAGGCAGTGGTGGTGCATGCTTTTAATCCCAGCACTCAGGAGGCAGAGGAAGGTGGATTTCTATTAGTTTGATTCCACCCTAGTCTACAAGAGCTAGTTCCAGGGCAGGCTCCAAAGATACAGAGAAACCCTGTCTCAAAAAACCAAAAACGAAAATACATAATGATGTATCATTGCCTCTGTCTGAATCTGATGTGAAATGCAATGAATTAAGGGTTTTCCCTTTTTAAACACTTAAAAAATGTGATTTTTGGCCATTTTCTGGGATCCCAAATAAGGACCTGGCCAGAGCCTATCTACCTGGCTAGTATTTAATTAAAATTGCTTTAAATTTTGCTCAAAGTTTTGGAAATGCTTTTTTTCTGTAGCAAATTTTAGGAATAACAGTGGCACATTCCTTTTCACCCAACAATTCCTGTATTCAAGACGGTTTTCTGTCTTAAAACTATGAAAATAAATGTGTTTCAGTGGGTATTGCTTTTAGTTAAGCATGGGTTTGCTTAGGTGAGATTTTTAAATTTACATATTTATATATTATATGAAATTTACAGTTCTTTCATTTAGTAATTCATTAAGTCGATGTGTTTAAAAACAAAGCAGTCAGTGAAATCGCTTTCAATTTGTTATAATTCAATTTTTTTCTTATATATTTGGAGTTATATTCAACAAATTATTGTGAATTTGAAATCCTTGGAAAATGTCAGTAAGATGTATTTTTATCCTAAGTTTCATTTCTTCACATACTTTTATATAACTTTTGTTTATGGTATAATATAGGGAGTCTTTCTTTAAATAGCAACATGTGGATATAAAACTGGAATATTGGCATGAACATCATGACATTATCTGGAAATGAGAAGGAAATTCAAATTACCAGTCTCTAGACTTATTAAAGCAGAAACTCTAGATGGGAGTTTGAAAGACTGCTTTCATAAACTCCCCAGTTGTTGTTAATGCATAAAAGTTTGAAAATTATTTTAGTGCTCATTTTTTTACATCCAGAACAGAAATGTTTCAAAAGATTTGTTATTTCATATTCATTTCAGCACAACCCAGAGTATAAACCATTCTAAATTTACATTTTAGAGAAGAAACTGTTATAAACAATGATAAGTTTTACTTAGAATTTTTGAAAAACATGATAGGTAAGTTAACATAGTTATCCTAGTACTATTATTGAATGCACACTATCAGTTTATTGTCAAACATGCGATATGTCTTTTACCCTACTTACCAATAAAAAAAATAGTGAGTAAAAGATTTGATGTATGACAAAGTTTTAAGATTCTGTTATTGTAAAAAAAAAATTTTCTTATGTTAATGAATACAATTCCTGATAGAATTATATGCTCTATTTTGGAAATGTTTATAGCACACCCTTAGCAGGTGGAGAAAACTGATATTTATATCTACAAGATTTCTATCTCTTATTCATAGGCTTTATAGTTGGCACAGATTGGCAGAGAAAATGATTAGCCTATAGCAGCAACTAAATGGTAGCTCATTTCCAGTAATAATATATTTCTGACATGTATGACCTCATAATTAATCTTGATGTTATAGGTTATAAATATTTTTAAATGTCAGCAGATTAAATATTATATTGAGTTGCACAGAATTTAAATGAATCCATATTTTCTCATTGTTGATGACTCACATCTCCCCAGAAAAGAACTCTACTATAGACTCTCAAATATTAGCCTGGAAAATATAAATACTGACTATTTTTTATTCCTCAGTAAATTTTAAGGCTAATGGAACCCAGGATAAAATTATGCAAACAACATGACATATGTTGTTTATTAAATGGTAGACTGAAAGTTTGTAAATTTTCTTTGTCTCTTGCTTACAATTTTTTAGTTGAACAGAATTTTAATAGATATTATATCACTATAAGCCTAAGAATTTGAGATCAAAGTAAACTGTACAATACATCCTTATTAGCTTAAATCATATGTTATCTAATTAGGGCTAATCTAGGAGAAGAATGCAAGAAAGTCAAAATCTCAGAATCAAATGCACAGTATAGTTAATATTTTAGTTCACACTAGTTC
Organism: Ondatra zibethicus; assembly: GCA_004026605.1. Lineage (NCBI taxonomy): Eukaryota > Metazoa > Chordata > Mammalia > Rodentia > Cricetidae > Ondatra > Ondatra zibethicus. The sequence continues at coordinate 14,147 of PVIU01016462.1, forward strand.
TTTAACAACAGAGTAGATCTTGCTTTCCTTTTCTTAATAGTATAAATCCATTCTAGTCATTACATAGATACTTAACAATGTGAAACCTCAACTTTGTTGTATAAGCTTTTATTTTCAGGAATTCAGAGTCTGAGACAAGATAATTCCATATTCAAGGTTTGACAGAGGACATGGTGAATTTGAGGCCAGCATTCAAAACTTTGTGTGACCCTGTCTCAATTTAAATTCACATAATAGGTAGGTTCAGTGACAGAACATTTTAGCAACTTTTTCACAAACAAATGCTTTTAATAACATAAACTAAAAATAATTATTGTCAAAAAACTCAGGTCACTTAATGTGTGTATCCTTTGTATTGTAGCATAGGAACCTGACCTTGAGGACAGCACACACCTTATCTATCTATCTATCTATCTATCTATCTATCTATCTATCTATCTATCTATCTAGATATGCAATGTAGAGACATTTTTACAGTTATAGAAATGTTTAAAAATTCCAATAACAAGTTTTTGGTCATATTTTCCTTGCCTGAATGAAATAATATTTCTTATGATGTACCTACAAATAATATGACAAACATACCACTGTAGATATGAAAGAAATCATTTTTTTCTTTATATTTTTTGAAAAATTGCCTTTTGTTTTTTAGTTTATTTTTGGATGGTTTTTCTTTGGATAGATTAAAATTCCACTGTTTTGTCACCACATTTTTCTCTAATAGATTTCATTCAGTAGCTGAACACAGATGTATTCTTCTGTTCATGAGAGTGTAACAGGAACAAGTTATTCCTTTCTACTATTAACAACTAGAAATTAGAACAACATCCATTAATTAATGTTCATCAAACATTAGGATATAACAGAAGAGTAATCCCTCAGAAAAGGAAAGAAAAGAACATGAGCCCTATTATTTTCTATGCTTGTTGGTTAGAGAACACTACAAGTTGTACTTTATAGAGAGTAAATTCAAAGGTAAATGATATGATTCCATCAAAATAGTAGGTTCATAGTTTAAGTACTAAAGGATTATAACATTCTTTGTTTATATAATAATGTTTGAAAATATATATTGGAGTTTCTTAGTACATACCTTAATTCTAAAGTACAAATGAATGAAAGTGACTGATAATAGGAATGAAACACAATAAAGCATACATTTTCAAATGTCTATTGACATTCTCAAAAGACTAGGAATCATTTATTCGTCACATGTACACAAATCACTTAACCAATTAGACTTCAGATGAGGACTTCAGAATGATTAATCAGCTTGAAAGTATGACTCACATATTTTTATATTAAGAGCTGCTCTTAAACAAAAACAAACCTCAAAGAGAACTGATTATAGCCACTTTTACAATATCACAGAATAAGGTGAAGAGGTGCAGCAAATTGTAACATATAATATATCAATTTTCACAATATTCAGATTCAAAGCAAAACAATAGTCATAAAGAAAATATAGTTCAGTACCAATAAACATTTAAGTAAAAAAAAAAGATGGAGAAGTAGAAAAGATAATGAAATAAACATGCAAGAATATTAAGAGATATTATTGACATATTTTCTACTTCAAAATCTACAAACTTTAACACAAAACAAAAAGGAAAATATAAATATAAAAATAATCAAGTGCCTATTTTTCTTGTTGTCTACTAGATGGTTAATTGTGTCACAATGAATCCGAATATCTTCTTTCCAGGTAGTATCTGTCAGAAACTCATTGAGCTAGATGATGGACACAAGCCTTTGTACTGACCATGAGAAACACATGGCCACAGAAGTAGCTGTTGTTGCTTTGGGTGAAAAGTGTAAGGGTTATTTGGTCTGAATCTGTAGTCAGACAAACTAATAAGGTTTCCCCATGATGCAAGGCATCTTACCCCATGGAAGAGTACAGCTTCTGTTGAATAAGTATAATTCTTGTTATAGACCAAAGATAACTGGAGAGAGAAACAGCAAGCAAATCTGTTCATAATGCATTGTGGATACCAATCTGAGTGTTCTCATCTTAGTTATTGTTTAAGAAAGGACGGAAGAGTATACCTGGAATAGCAATCATATCTAGGGTGGGAGAGATGGCTCAGGGTTTAAAAACACTATCTGGTTTTCCAATGGATTTTTGTTTAATTCCAAGAACTCATACAACAACTCGCAACTGTCTATAACTCCAGTTTCAGAGGATCTGACATCACGTAGTCATACATGTAGGAAAAACACTAATGCTCATATTTTTTTAAAAAAAATCATTAGAATATGTCTATCAATATGTTGTCAGAAAGCACTTTAGCAAACAAGGAAAGAAACTGTTGTACTACAGAGCTGTAGTGATTAAAAAAAACATGATATTGACATAAGTACTGACACACTGGTCAATAGAATCAAATTGAATACACAGACAAAAGTCTACACAGTTGTAAACTCCTGAGTTTTTACAAAGGAGCAAAAAACACACTCTGGAAAGGAAAAATTCTGTCCTGGTACTTGCTCAATAGACCAGGTTGGCCTCAAACTCACAGCGATCTCACTGCTTCTGACTCCCAAGTGGTACAATTAAAGGTATGTGCCACCACTGCCCGACTGAAAGAACTTTTTTCCACCTTTTCTATTAAGAAATTTTCTAGCACAATCTTTTCTAATTTTACATAGCTAGCCCCATTCCTTCCCCCTCCTCAGCCACATCCTTCCCCCTACTCCCCATCTGCTCCTCAGAAAGAATAAGGTTTCCCATGGCCATTCAACAAAGTCTGACCCTTCACTTGGATGCAAGACCAAGGCCCTTCCCCGTATATTTATGTTGAGCAATGTATCCATCCAAAGAGAATGGGATCCAAGACGCTAGTTCAAGAACTAGGGATAAATTATGATCCAAATGCCAGTGACCCCATAGACTGTCCAAGGCTCATAAATGTCCCCCACATTCAGTGTACTTAATTTGATCCTATATAGGTTCCCCTGCTATCAGACCAGTAGCTAAGATCAGCAGTTTCTGTGGGTATCACGATCATGCTCATATTATTGCTCCTCCCTCTCTTGGACTGGTATCCAGAAACTCTGCCCAGTCCTTTCCTTAGATATATGTATTTGCTTCCATAAGTTGTTGGATGAAATTTCTATGATGACAATTAAGGTAGTCATCAATCTGATTACAAGAGAAGGCCAATTTAGGCATCTTCTTCACTGTTTTTTAGTCTTACCTAGGGTCATCCTTGTAAATTCCAGGGAATTTCCCTAGTTTCTGTGTGATTATCCAGGTTTGGGCAGCAGGGAAATGAATAAACAGTCTCTGCTTACAAAATGGCACCAACATGTGCAACTATATACACCTAAATCTTAAGAGAATTGGGAAGAAATTCTAGACCAAAGAACAGAGTTAAACACGACTTCTCGGGAAAAAAAAAAAAAACAAAAAAACATGACTTCTCGGTACTAACGATTTCTCAGGTGGGCTCTGTTTTCTGGTGGCAAACAGAGAAGTGGCTCCTTTAAGAGTAGGCTTCCTGAGTCAGCATTAGCAGAAAAAAATATGTATGGCTTCCTGGTGCATGCTGCTAGCATGAACCTGGCTCATTCAGGAGGTCCTGAACTTACATGGGGCTTGTGACCAGCCTGCTACTAGTTGTTTAATGGTAACATAGACCCACTGTGTCCCTGAAGCTGGGATGACAAGTATGGCTAGCAGAGGCAGTGAACATACATCCACCATATTGGAAGGGGTTGAGCCAACAGGTAGGGCCAGGAAGTTGGTTCTAGCCAGGCCCACTTAGCATTTTAAAAAAAGGTAGTCCTGGTAAGCAAATGATTACAGATAGACAATAAAGACAGGTTCACACAAAAATAAACATCTAAATGGTTCGTAGTGTATTGAAAAATGTCCATAAGCTTAAGAGAGAGAGGAAGAATAGTATAGATTAGAGTGCAGACAGTCATAGATTAAAGGAGTAAAGATAACAAAATGAATATTAAAACTAATAGAGTAAAAATTAGCTACATAAGGATGGAATATACACAGAGAGTCTGTGTTATACATATTGTGATTTTTTTTAATTTTTTGACTGCGGACAGACATTTGTTTCTCAGAGTTGCAAAACTGAACGAACATATATATTTACAAGTTATCTTGACTTCTAAATTTGAGTCTAAGGATATGTTACTTAGGAAAAGAGGTTCTGTTTTTGTTTCCACAGAGGATGGAAACCTGTGGATTCCTTCCAGTCTAATGTGATTTGACAGAACAAGACCCTCTGAAAGGTATTTATGAACTGTAAAAATACTTTCCCCAACAAATAACAGGAAACAGTTTGGAAAAAACTATGCCCAAATTCCTTATATGATTGTTTATAAATGTTTTAATTTAAAGGGAGACATGATATAGAGATGAATACTTTGCATTGGTAAGGATTTTGGTCTATTGATACAAATTTAAACTTGATATGTTACACTGTGTGTATGTATTTCTGCTCTTGTTTAAGGTATGGTGTTTGTGCAGCTCATTGAAAAATGTAATGAGTAATTACAAAAGAGAGATTAATAGATAGTCACTTATAATAATAAAATTTTTAGTCACGTAAGGTTTTCTAGATATACATTGACATATTCCAGTTAGATAGACAATCTTCAATACTTCAAAAACCTACAGAATATGTCACTTAAAATGTTTTATGAGCTTAGACTTTTCTTGACAATGAGACATGTCTGCTTCTGGCAGCACCAATTACTTCAGAAAGGTTGGTAGGCATTGAAGAAACTCATTATGGAATTTGCTTTCAGTGTCACAAGGCTAGCCATTTGGGAAAGAAAGTGTTCTTGTCTGAACTTCTTAATTGTATGCTCTATGAAATGGCCATTCAGGACCCACAGTGTTGGAGTTTTCTGTCCTTCCTGGTTCCCACAATTGTTACGTCCCAAAGAAATCACACAGAGTTCTACATGAACTATAAACTGATTGGCCCACTAGCTCAGGCTTCTTATTAACTCTTATAAATTATATTAGCCCATTATTCTTATCTGTGTTAGCTATGAGGCTCAATACTTTTACAGCGAGGCAGTCACATCTTGCTTCTTCTGTGATGGGACAATGACTGTGCACCAAGCTTTCCTCTTCCCAGAATTCTCCTGTTCTCCTGACTCGCCTCTACTTCCTTTCTGGTTTACCCACCTATACTTCCTTCCTGGCTACTGGCCAATCAGCATTTATTTAAAATATAATTGACAGAATATAGATAATTGTCCCACACTACTTCCCCCTCTTTTATTTTTTAAACAAAGGAAAATATCCGTGGTCCATTTTGGGGGAGTGTAGGCATAGTTTTCAAGGCTACTTCCTGCTATTTGGGGGCACTGATAATCTTATGGGAACATAAAGAAAATTTAGAATCATGATCAAGTCCTGACTGGAGTATCCTGTGAGGCTTGATCATCTCTGGATGTAGAACTCTGGCATCTGGGCCTTCTGTTCCTACTGGAGATTTCTCAGGTGCTCTTCCTTGATCAAACCTGATTTTTCTTAACTCAGAATAAATCCAAAGCCTCTCATTTCCTGTGGAAAGAAAAGGAAAACCTCTTCTCCAAAGTAACATACCTTTTGACTTCAATCTTGAAATCAAGGTGTTTTCAAAATACCTATCTTGGATTAATTCAGCAGCATTTATAAGCAAATATCTTTTAGCAGATGTTGCTCCTTCCTCAGCATTCAAACAATTCAAAGAGAGCATAATAACATACAGTATCCAGACTCTCTGTGTATTTTTCATCTTTACGTTGCTTTATTTTAACCTCTATTTCTTTTATTTTTACTTTTACTTTTGGATACAGGATCTCTGTGTATCTTTGGCTGTCCTGGAACTCACTCTGTAGACCAGGCTGTCCTTGAACTCACAGAGATCCATCTGTCTCTGTCTCCCAAGTGCTGGGATTAAAGGTGTGTGCCACCACACCTTGAACTCATAGAGATCTGCTTGCCTCTGTCTCCCAAGTTTTGGGATTAAAGGTGTGTGCCACCACACCTTGAACTTACAGAGAGGTCTGACTCCCTCTGTTTTCCAAGTGTTGGGATTAAAGCTGTGTACCACCATACCCAACTACTCTCTTTCTTTTTTATTTTAAGGATTTAACCTTTTTATTTACTCTCCCAAGCTTGCATATATTTTAACACACTGTAAACAATTTAGAGATTTTCTTTGTCTTTGAATCTCTCTTTACTGTATATCTCCCTCTTTTTCTGGCCACATGAGTCTTTAATTTGTTAAGCAATATAGAGAGGATTAAAGCATTGGCTTTGATGGCTGGATCCAGACCATTCCTTAGCTTTCTGAGATTCCAGCCTCATGGCGGAGGTATCTGCCAGAGCCATGTTTATTGGCACAACTCTATGGCATTTCAAGGTGCCTGTCACCATCAAAAAGCATGTAGTCAACTTTTCATCAACACCATTTAAGTGTTTCATGGCAGTACCTCTTAAAAGAACTGAAAGATTTTGCAACAAATGCTGAATCAAGAAGCCTCTCTTAAATGACAGCACTTGCCTCTAGCAAGCAGAGCCCACCTGAGAAAATGCTGCTATTAAGAAGCCATGGTTAATTCTATTCTTTTTATCTGGAATAACTTCCCAAGCTCTCCCGGGCTTTATGTGGATGCAGTTGTCCACGTGGGTGCCATTTGTTGTCTGAGGTTTTCTGTCCTGCTTGGTTCCCACAATCATTAAGTCCCAAAGAAATCACACATAGGTCTACATTAACTATAAACTGATTGGCCCACTATCCCAGGCTTCTTATTAACTCTTATAATTTATATTAACCCATTATTCTTATCTGTGTTAGCCATGAGGCTCAGTACCTTTTTCAGTGAGGCAGTCACATCTTGCTTCTTCTGTAGTGGGGCAATGACTGCACTCCAAGCTTTCCTCTTCCCAGAATTCTCCTGTTCTCCTTGACCCGCCTCTATTTCCTGTCTGGTTTACCCACCTATACTTCCTTCCTGGCTACTGGCTGATCAGCATTTATTTAAAATATAATTTAAAGAATTTACACAATTGTCCCACACCACTCAAAAAAGTGACTGCCAAACTTTCCAAAAGACAGACTGGTCCTTCAGGGTTCCTACTTAACAGAAAAAAAAAACTGCCAGACATTCTGCATGAAACAGAAGGAAAATACTGATAAATTTTGCCAGTACAAGAAAGCACAGATCTTCCTGTATCACTGAAAAGTCTGCCAGATATTATGGGTCTCTAGGCTGAAGCTGGATGCCCCAATGTTATAGAAGTTTGGATGACTATCCAGGCAGTGAGATGTCTCTGTCAATTCTAAAATTCTGGTAGTTGCTTACAATGTGCTTCCTATTTACATAGGTAATATTATATCCTTCTGAAGCTTTGATAGTGTTAAAGACAGAGAGTTATACCTACACTTTTTCTTATTTATGATAAAAGATAAATTAGATAAAAAACTTTAGGCTCACAAAGATACAATAGAAGAGAAATTATTATCCTTAATTTGCCAGATGTAAATGAACTAACTATTGTAACTATAATTCTTGCTTAATTACTGTTTAGTATATGTAATTTTACTATGTTAAAGTTCAAACCTTAAGTTTTTAGACAGGAGAGATGCTGTGAATATGTTTTATTACCATTGGTTAATAAAGAGGATATTTTGCCTATGACAGGTCAGAAAAACTCCAGGAAATCTGAACATAGATGATAGATAGATAGATAGATAGATAGATAGATAGATAGATAGATAGATATAGAGAGAGTAGATGGAGTCAGGGAGATGCCATGTGGCTGCCAATGGATACAGATGCTGGATGAAAAGTTACCTGTAGGCCACAGTCTCATGGTAATAAATAGATTAATAAAAATGGATTAATTCAAGATGTTAAATCTAGCAAGGACTATGACTAACTATTGGCCAAATAGTATTGTAATTAATAAAGTTTCTGTATGATTATTCTGGTCTGGGCAGCAGGGTAATTCATGAGCAATCTCCACTTACAAGTGTACAAGCATTTGTCCTTATACTCACAGACAAATGTAGTCTTTACCACTCATAAAGGATGTTTCACTTTGCAACAGACAGAGCACACTACATAAAATCACAACAAATCAAAATCAAAGTTTGCAGCCCAATCCCAATGGATAAATCTATAAAACTAAAACACTACCACATCTAAGGGTCAGGGAACATTCCAGAAAGATTGTAAGAGCCAGAGGATCAGGGAATATGCTATGAGATGTGTCTCCTTGTAATATCAGAAGGTACATTCATAAATCTCACCAATGTGAGTGCTAAAAATTAAATTGTACTAGGATGATACCAATGGACAGGTCAAAGAAGATGGAAAAATCTCACAGAGACTTACCCTGCAGAGGCAACTGAGGAAAGCTGGGAGTAAGATATGTTACCTTCCTCAGAGAACAACATACTCATTGGTTACCCAGTTCTAAACATTCAGTCCTGAAAACACACATAAGTAACATTATATGTACTTAGCAGGTTATATTTAGAAATATATAGTTATGCACATATAAATATATACATAGAGTAAAATTAGTCACAAAAGAGGTCACAAATTTGCAAGTGAGTGAGGAGAATTGTATGGCATGGTTTGGAGGAAGAAAAGGGGAAAAATTGAAAGTAGGTTACAATTTCAAAAATAAAATACAAAAGAAGAAAGAATGTAAAAGTAAGGCTGACCAAGTTCACTGCTCAATAAATACCAGGTATGAGTACCTTATTCATAAAAGTAAATGCCTAGTGTTGCTTTATTATCAGATTTTGACAAGGAGTTTAATCATTTCCTCTCTTAAGCAAAGAACACTATTAAGTGTAAAATAAAAATGAACTAAATAAATGTATTAATAATCAAATAAATGATAATCCATTTGTATATACAAAATTTTAGTTAATTATGAAAGAACAGGGGTAATAGTTTTATCAGCAGTCAAATAAAAATTATGATAATAAAATTCAACTGTCCAATTTCTCATATTGGACAGTATGAGGTGCTATAGGTCTTCATGTAGAAATTTATTCCAACAATTTAGTGCATTGAAGTAGTAACATACTGATTGAGACCAGGCAGAAAGCTAATAATGGTTAGTTCTAACATCCAACCACCATTAAATGCTGAATTACCAGTCTCTGTTCCTCACAATAAAATAGATACAACTTTACTTCAAGCTTTTTTTTATTCTACTTGAATAGAATAGGCAAATAATAATCTAACATAATAAAAAATATGCATGGAAAAGAAAATGCTGCCCCCTACACACAAAGTCAAAGAAATGAAACTTTACCAAAATGAAAACTTTACCATGTTGAGAAAAGTACATGGTAATGAGAAGAGCGGAATTGTTAGGGCCAGAAAATAATTGTAAGGCAATGTCACATCTTTGGAAATAGCCACAATCCTGGGGTCAATTAAAGTTTCTCTGCATTCTGAGAAAAGAATGCTGTTTCTATTCATTTTTATTGCCTGTCAATTTCTCCATATACCTGGGGGGGGTGTCACTGAACAGTCTTTGCCTCTTTGCCAAAGGGATTCTAATACTTAGGATGAGATTTGTGTTGAATACAGTTTCTAAGTTCCTGAAAGCATATAATCTAACACTTTAGTAATGTAATCACTGTCACATATTAAATTTCATTCTTTTACCACTGGCTCTGAAAGTTTATAAAAACTACTTCAATCAAGAGAGATTTCCTTCTTTCTCTTAAAAAGAAGCAAGTAATGTAGATAAAGCCATCAAATTATCTTTCCAAAATGAATATCTGCGCATGCTGTGGGAGTGTTCATTCCTTTAAATATGAAGAAGATAAACAAAAATTCAATAATTGCAGAACTCCAACTTTAGTTAAATACATAAGCATAAAATCCAGTTGAATTATATATACAATTTATTACTCACTTGTAGTAGAAGACCACTTCTTTATTACCAGATGCTCATCCCCAAAATAACCACACAGAATCTATATTATTTGCAATACTATTTGGTCAATATCTTAACCTCTTACAACTAGAATTAACCCAGTACCATTATTTTACATTTTACCAAGAAGCTTGTGGCCTACAGGCAAGGTTCCAGCTGGCATCTTTCAACTCCACCTTCTTCCTCCCAGCATTCATTTAGTTTCCCTGCCAAGTTCTACTCTGCCCTATCACACTCCAAGCTAGTTTCTTTATTCATTAACCAATAAAAGCAACTGATATACAGATGGACTTCCCACACCATTTCCTCTTCTGTTTTAATAAAAAGGAAGGCTTTAACTTTTAAATAGTAAAATTGCATCTAACAAAATAGGTATCAAGTAAGAATTACAGTTATAATATTTATATCTACTTTATCATTTATCATAACTAAGGAAAACTATAATTATAACTATCTATTCTTCAACCCTATCAGAGACCCCAGAAGGATATAATATTACCTAAGTTAATAGGAAGTGATTTGTAAGCAACTTCCAAAACTCTAGAATTGATAGAGACATCTTTCTGCCTGGGCAGTCGCCCAAAGTTCTTGTGTATCATTGGAGCATCCATATTCAGCCTATTGTCCCAGAGTATCTGCCAGACTCTTCCATGAAGCAGGAAATTTCAAAGACAGTGTCACCTATATTGGCAGTTTGACAGTCACTTTCTTCTGTCCTGCAGAATGTCTAACAGACTCTTTCATGAAGTGTGAACCCTGAAGGATTGTTTCACCCTTAGGCAAGTTCATCAGTCATTTCTACATGGGTCCTGCCTGTCCAGCTCACGGAGCATAACATCAAACAGTCCAGGCAAGAGCAGTTTCTTGCCCAAATAAATGGAAATTCCATAAAGAGCCTATTTGATGCCTATCTTCCTCTTGAAGTAATTGTTGTTGCCAGGAACATATGTGTCTCATTGTCATGAAAAGTCCTAAGTTCTTAAAACCTTTTAAATGACATTTTCTGAAAGTCTCCGAAAGATTTGAAAAATCTTTCTATCTAGCTGAAATATATCTCTATATGTCTAGAAAACCAAACTAACCTGACTAGGATTTTGCCTATTATAGATGACTATCTATTAACATATATGTTAACTCAACATTACATTTTAAATGAGCTGCACAAACACAATACCTTAATCAAGAGCAAACTATATATATATATATATATATATATATATATATATATATATATATATATATAACAAAATTAACCAAAAATTTGTATCAATAAACTAAGATCCATACCAATGCAAACTATCCATCTCTATAGCATAGCCCTCTTTAAATGTAAACAAAAGTTTATAAACAGTATTTGGGAATTTGGGAATACTTGTTTCCAAGCTAATTCCTGCTTTTTGTTGGGCAAAGTGTTTTGGGGGTATTCACCATAACCTTTTGGAGGATATTGGTCCATCAAACCACATTAGTGTGGAAGGATTCCACAGTTTCTCATCCTCTGTGGAAATAAAAGCAGAACCTCTTTTCCAAAGCAGCATATCCTTAGATCCTAATTTTGGAATCAAGATACTTTTAAAATATATAGGATGGTTTAGTTTAGCAGCCCATACAATTAAATTAAATGTCTCTCTGTACTTAGCTCATTCACAGTCAAAAAAATTTAAAGAAAACACAATCATTCATATATATATATATATATATATATATATATATTCCATCTTTATGTGGATTATTTTCTTTCTGTAATACTTTTTCTACAAGTTGTTTGTCTTTTTGAATCTGGGTTACTTCACTCAGGATGATTTTTCATTTTCCTTCAATTTGCCTGCAAATTTCGTGATGCCATTGTTTTTTTTTCAGCTAGGTTATACCCCATTGCATAAATGTAACATATTGTGTTTATCCATCATTCAGCTGAATGGCATCTAGGTTGTTTCTGGATTCTGGATATTATGAATAGTCCTGCTATGAACACTGTTGAGCAAGTATCCTTGTGATATGATTGGTTATTCAATCTTGTATATAAAAGATTGAATAACCCAGGAGTGATATCAATGGGTATTGAGGTAGATTGAGTCCCAATTTTCTGAGAAACCACCATACTGATTTTCAAAGTGGCTGTATAAGTTTGCATTCCAACAAGCAGTAGAAGAGTAGACTCCTGACTCCACATCCTCTCCAACATAAGCTGTCCTCAGTAATTTTATAATAGACATTCTGACAGGTTTAAGATAATATCTCAGAGCTGTTTTGATTTTTATTCCCCTGATGATTAAGGATGTTGAGCAATTCCTCAAATGTCTTTCAGGCATTTGATATTCTTTTACTGATAACTCTGTTTAACACTGTACCTACCCATTTTTAATTTGACTATTTGATGTCAAGTTTCATGAGTTTTTTTTATATATTTTGGAGATCAGTCCTTTGTCAGATGTGGGATTGGTGAAGATGTTTTCTGATTCTGCAGACTGTCATTTTGTCTTATTTACTCTGTCATTTGTCTTAAAGGACCTTTTCAGCTTCAGGAATTCCCATTTATTGATTGTTCCTCTCAGTGTCTCTGCTACTGGTGTTACATATAGGAAGTGCATCCTCTTCCAATGCATTCAAGGATACTTCCAAATTTCTCTTCTCTCAGGCTTATTGGAATTGGATTTATGTTGAGGTGTCCTTTATACATTTGTACTTGAGTTTTGTGTATGGTAATAGATACTGATCTATTTGCAGTCTTACATGTTGACATCCAGTTATGTCATTATCATTTGTTAAAAATGATTTCCTTTTTCCATTGTGCCACTTTGGCTTCTTTTTCAAACATTAGGTACTCATAGTTATTTGGATTAATGTCCATGTCTTCAAATCAATTTTAGTAGGCCACATTTCTGTTTTGATGGCAATACCAATCTGCTTTTATTACTACGGCTGTATAGTAGAGTTTGAAGTCAGGAACGGTGATGCCTCTGGAATTTCCTTTTATGTACAAGATTGTTTTACCTACTCTGGGTTTTTATTTTTCTATATGAAGTTGAAAATTGTTCTTTTGAGGTCTGTGAAGAATTGTGTTGGGATTTTGATGGGGATTGCATTGAATCTATAGATTGATTTTGGTATGATTGTCATTTTTATTATGTTGATCCTATTCAAGAGCATGGGAGATCTTTCGATTTTCTGATATCTTCCTCATTTTCTTTCTTTACATGTTTAAAGTTCTTGTCATACAGATCTTTCAATTTTTGGTTAGACATATTACAAGATATTTTATAATTATGGCTTTTGTAAAGGGTGATGACTCTCTGATTTCTTTTATAGCCCATTCATCATTTGTAAATAGGAGGGCTCATGATATTTTTTAATTAATTGTGTATCCTGCCACATTACCAAAAGTTTTTATCAGCTGTAGTAGTTTTGGGGGTCACTTATGTACACTATGATATCATCTGTGTATAGCGATATTTTGACTTCTTCCTTTTCAAATTTTATCCCCTTGATCTCTTTTGTTGTCATATTACTATAACTAGAACATTTAGTAATATATTGAATGGATATGGAGAGAATGGACAGCCTTGTCTTGTTCCTGCTTTTAGTGGAATTGCTATCAGTTTCTGTCCATTTAATTTGATGCTTGCTGTTGGCTTGCTTTAAATCACTTTTATTATGTTTAGATATGTTCCTTATATCCCTGATCCCTCAAAGATCTTTATCCTGAAGGGAATTTGGGTTTAGTTGAAGAATGTTTCAGCATCTGATAAAATGATCATGTAGTTTTTCTTCTTTAAGTTTATATAGTAATATTATTTTATGATCTAACATAACTTTCTTGAAGATCAGAGTGCTGAGTTGGTCACACACTAGTCAGCCATTCAGGCCAGGCAGTGGTGGCCCACACCTTTAATCCCAGAAGCCACAGTAGTTAGACAAAGAGGCTAGGTAGTGGTGGTGTACACCGTTAATACCAGCAATAGAGAGGTAGATAAATTGGAATGAGACAAGAACTCACTCTATTTTTAGTCTAAAGACTTTGTAGAGGTAAGAGCTCTTCAGTGGTTGGCTGATTTACTTCTCTGACCTTTCAACTTGAACCCCAATATCTGCCTCTAAGTTTTTATTATTCATGTTACAAGATTGTTTATATTATGGATTACATTGATATATTTCCTCATGTTGCACTAACACTGCATCTCTGAAATGAAGCCTACTTGGTCACAGTGGATGATTTTTTTAAGTGTTCTTAGATTCTGTTTCCCAGTATTTTATTGAGTATTTTTTGCATCAATGTTCATGAGGGTGATTTATCTGTAGTTCTCTTTCATTGCTGCATTTTTTTCATGGATTTGTTGTCTGGATAAGTATAGCCACATAAAAGGAGTTTAACAATTTTCCTTTTGTTTCTATTGTGTGAAACAATTTGAAGAGTATTGCATATTAGCTCTTCTTTGAAATTTTGGTAGAATTCTTCACTGAAACCATCTGGTCCTGAGGGTTTTTTTTTGGGGGGGGCTGGGAGACTGTTAATTAGTGCTTGTATTTCCTTAGAGATTATAGGTCTATTTAAGTTGTTTATCTGCTCTTGATTTAATTTTGGTATATGGAACCTATTAAGAAAGATGTGTATTTCCTTTAAATTTACCAATTTTGTGGAGTACAGGTTTTTGTAGTATGATCTAATGGTTCTCAGGATTTCCTCAGTGTTTGTTGTTATGTGCCCATTTATATTTCTTATTTTGTAAATTTGGATAATCTTTCTCTGCATTTTGGTAAGATTACATATTGGTTTGTCTATCTACAAGAACCAACTCTTTGTTTCATTCATTCTTTGCATTGTTCTCTTTATTTCTATTTTATTGATTTCATCCCTCAATTTGACTATTTCCTGGTGTTTACTCCTCCTGGGCGAGTTTGATTCCTTTTGTTCTAGAGCTTTACAGTGTTCTGTTAATATTCTAGTTTGGGATTTCTCCAACTTCTTAAGTAGGTGTGTAGTGCTATGTATGGCCTTTCCTCTTAGTACGGATTTCATAATGTCCCATATGTCAGGGGATGTTGTCCCTTCATTTTCATTGAAATGTAAGAAGTTTTTATTTTTTTTTCTTTATTTGTTCCTTGAACCAGGTGTGATTCAGTTGAGCATTATTCAGTTTCCATAAGTTTTTAAGCATTTGTAATTTGCAATGCTGTTGATTTATAACTTTAATCCATGGTGGTCTAGTTAAATACAGGGGATTATTTCAATATTTTTGTATCTGTTGAGATTTCCTTTGTGACTGAGTATGTTTTCAATTTTAGAGAAGTATCCATGAGGTGCTGAGTAGAAGGTATTGTCCTTTGTGTTTGGGTAGAATGTTCTAAATATGTCTATTAAAACTATTTGACTCATAACATCTTTTATTTTACTTGTTTCTCTGTTAATTTTCTGTCTGACAGACCTGTCTGTCCATTGTTGAGAGTATGGTGTTGAAATCTCCGACTATTAATGTGGGATTTGGTTTGTGATTAAAACTTGTTAGTGTTTGTTTTACCAATGTGGGTGTTCTTGTATTTGTGGCATAAATGTTCAGGTTTGAGACTTCATCTTGATTGACTTTTCATGGGATGAGTATGAAATATTATTCTTTATCTCTTTTGATTACCATTAGTTTGAAGTCTATTTTGTTATTTATTAGGATAACTGCACCAGCTTGTTTCTTATGTCCATTTGATTAGAAGGTCTTTTCCCAACCCTTAACTCTGAGGAAATATCTGTCTTTGATGTTGAGGTGTGTTTCTTGCATGCAGTAGAAGATGGACCTGTTTTCATATTCATATGGTTAATCTGTGCCTTCTTATAGGTAAATTGAGTCCATTAATAATCAGGGATATTAATGACAAGTGATTATAAATTACTGTTATTTTTAGTGATAGTATGTTTGTGTTTCCTTTCTTTAGGATTTGCTTGGGCACGATTACCTATTGCCTGTGATTTTGTGGATACAGCTAACATCTTTGGGATGAAGTTTTTCTTCTAGTGCTTTCTGTAGGGCTGAATTTGTAGATAGGTAATATCTGAATATGGTTTTGTCAAGGAATATCTTGTTTTCTCCATCTGCAGTGATTGAAAGTTTTGCTGTGTATAGCAGTCTGGATTGGCATCCATGTCTCTTAGTATCTATATAATGTCTTTCCAGGACCTTCTACCTTTTAGAGTCTCTCTTGAGAAGTTGGGCATTATTCTGATGGATCTGTCTTTATATGTTACGTGGCCTTTTTCCTTTTCAGTTCTTAATATTCTTTCTTTATTCTGCCTATTTTGATTATTATGTGGCAAATGGTCTTTCTGAGGGAGTCCATTCTATTTGGTGTTCTGTAAGCTTCTTGTATATTCATAGACATTTCCTTTTTCAGGTTGGGAAAGTTTTCTTCTATGATTTGCTGAATATATTTTCTGTGCATTTGTGCTGGTATTCTTCTCCTTCTTCTATCCATATTATGTAGGCAGAGACTGCTCAGACATGAATAATCACAAAGAAATTATATTAATTACAACACTGACCTATTACCCTAAGATTCTTATTAACTACCTCTTACATCATAGTTTAACCCATTTCTAATAATCTGTGTATCACCATGAGGCTGTGGCCTATTGGTAATGATTCTTGGATGTCTGGCTCCTTTGGCAGCTACATGGATTCTCCCTGACTCTGCCTACTCTTTCCCTATATCTCTGTTCAGATTTCCTGCATGGCTTTATTCTGCCCTGCCATAGACCAAAGCAGTTTTAATCATTAACCATTAAAGCAACACATATACAGAAGCACATCCCAAATAAATATTATCCTTAGATTTGGTCTTTTCATGGTGTGCCAGATTTTCTGGAAATTTTGTTATAAATTTGTTGACTTTAATGTTTTCTTTGACTGATTAACCTATTTTCTCTATGGTATATATATATTCAATGCCTGAGATTCTCTCTACCATGACTGTTATTCTGTTGGTTATGCTTCTATTTGTAGTTAATGTTCATTTACCCAGAATTTCCATTTCCAGGATTCCTCCGGTTTGTGTTTTCTTTATTGCCTTTACCTCAATTTTGAAGGCTTAAACTGTATCCTTCACCTTTTTGATTTTTTTTTCTTCGCCTTCTTTAAGAGATTTATTGTTTTCTTCAAATTTTTTGTTTGTGTTTTCCTCCATTTCTTTAAGAAAATTTTTCTTAAAGGTCTCTATCATCTTTATAATGTTATTTTAAGCTCATGTTCTTCTGCTTCTTCTGAGTTGGGATGCTCAGGTTTTTCTGTTGTAAGACTACCATGTCCTGCTGGTACCATATTGCTGTTTAGGTTGTTGAACGTATTCCTGAATTGGCATCTATCCATCTCTTCTTCAATTTGATATACGCAGTGTTTTTTCCTCTTGCTCTGATAGTTGCAACTGGTACCTTTGTCTCTGGGATCATTTCTTGGACTTAGTTTAATCACTGTCTGTGTCTCAGGGAGCTGCTCTTTGTCTGCTCTGTGCAGTCACTATCTGTGTCTCAGGGAGCCACTGACATCACAGGGAATTGGTGCATTTGGGGGCATAGTAGTACCTGCAGATTACAGGATTTTATAAGGAGTGCTGTGGGGCAGCCTGTTTACATGTGGCTTGCCTGAGGACCAAATAGTGCAACTGAGGTGGGCACAAGCTTTTGCACTGGTGCTTAGTGTCTAGAAACTGCTCTGTACATCTTGGAAGCTAGTCACTCACCTCTTGGTCCACTCTGTGCAGTCACTGTCTGTCTCAGGGCACCTAGGCACTGAGGTCCCTGGGGGGATGCAGATGCTAAATTCTTAAAGGAAATAAATATAAATCTAGACAGATTATTTCCTGGCTAAGTACACTTGCTTTATTCATATTTTATATTTCTTAATGGAATTTCTTTTCATACTAATTCACAAACATCTTTTCTCTGCTCACATTTTTAATGTATTAATTTGAAATTTCAAACTATATTTGGAGCTCCTGTGTCTCTGTTTTTTCTCTTTATCACTACTTCTCTCCTGAACAAAAAGATAAACATCACATGGATTTTTCTATTTTTAGGATGTTATTACCTAAGGATTGGGAGCAGGGATATAAGCTACAATGAGAAAGAGTTTAAAAAATACTATGTAGGGAAATTAATAAATGTGTACATAATTCTCAAAATGAGACAGTATTAAAACTGATAGAAAGCAATAGATACATCAGAAGAGGAGTTTCATATGTGTTTGCTGTGAATAAATTCTACAATTCATTCTGGTTTTTTTTCTTATTTCATGTTTTCTTTTCCTTTTAGTTGTTTTCTTTTTTAATTAATTTATTTTTTGAAAGATAATCTTTTATCATTTTACTTACCAATCTCAGTTTCCACTCCCTCTTCTCCTGACACTCTTTCCACCTTCCACCCTACCAGGCCCCCACCCACTCTTCATAGTGGTTAAGGCTTCCCATGAAGAGTCAACAAAGTCTAGCACATCACTTTTAGGCAAGAACAAATCCCTCCTACTCTATCGAGGCCAAGCAAGATATACCTCCAAAGAGAATGGACTGCAAAAGCCAGTTCAAACAGTAGGCATAAATGCCTGTACCACTGCCAATGGCCCTACAGAGTACCCTAGCCATACAAATGTCACACACACTGAGAGGCCCTAGTTTGGTCCTATGCTGCTTTCCCCACTGTCAGTCTGGAGTCAGTGAGCACCTATTAGCTCAGGCAAGCTGTTTCAGTAATGTGTATTTTCTCTTTGCCTGCCATAATTTGGATGATTGCACCCCTACAACTAGTTGTACTTAAAAATTTAATCACCAGTCTCTTTAGATTAACAAATACGGTCATTTGGAGATTGTTTCATGAAAACACAATCTTTATAAATGGTAATGAGATCATTATAAAACAGGTGAAGGGATTTGAAGCATGATAAATAAAAAAAAATCAGAGACAAATATTGGGGTTCAACTTAAAGATCAGAAAAGCAAAACAGCCAGCCACTGACTCTTACCTCAACCTCAGTTCGAAAATGGTGATCTACTTTCAGGAAATCTCAGAAATCAGACTGAGGCTGAGAGCTGTCTCCTCCCATTTTATAATCCTCTCTAGTTCTGGGATTAAGGATATGCACCACTACTGCCTGGTTTCAATGTCAAGTTAGTGTGGCTACTGTAATTAAAAGTATGTGTCATTGTGACTACTTGGATGAATGGTGGGAGCTGAAGCAAACACTCCCAAGGAATGATGCTTACTTACTGGTTCTCCATACTTCAATTAGTTTGATTTTTTAAATAACTGGACTACCTGGCCAAGGAACTGTTCCTTCCAATATAAATTTTTAATCAAGAAAATTCCCCGTAGACTCTCCTATAGGTCAATCTGTTGAAATACTTTTCCTCAAATTTAGTTCATTCTTGCCAGATTACTCTAGTTTGTGTTAAGATGACAAAAAAAATTAGCCAGGTCAGAGATTGAGGCAACAGAAATGAGGTCTCATTTAGCCCAGGATAACTGACAACTGGGTTTACACAAGAGAAATATTGAACTGATCTTCCTGAGTTCATCTTCAAAGTGTATGGATTACAGGCCTACATTGCCATGGCTAACTTTTTTATTGATTTTTATTGAGTTCTACATTTTTCTCTGCTCCCTTCCCTTCCTCTCCCCTCCCTCCTTGGAACTTTTATATATTACTGCTAGTAATCGAATTTAGACCTCCTCCATGCTAGGCAAACACTTGACCAATCAAGCAACATTCCAATCATGTGAGGTACCACTCAGATTTTGTCACTTAAACACTTTCTTTGTTCTTTCTCTTCTGTAGCTTTTAACTTTGGGGAAGGTATTTATACAGAGTGAACAGATAAATGATTACATTTAATTTCTCTAAAAATTAACTTTTAAATTACTATATTTTTCAAATTAAAAAACAGTAAAAACATTCAAACTTGTGACTTCTTTTTCTATAATTATTGTTACATATGTATAAATGTATAATTACACACACATAACTACAAATTGATCAATCAGTATAATTTTACTTGTAGGTATGCTTCCAGGCTTGCCCACTTAGTATTTGTGTGTCTTTCATGGGAATTTTCAGTTGCTGGTGGTTATTTGTCAAGGGTTTTAACCTGGTGAGTTTCCCCTTTGATGTTAGCATGTCTATTGGTGTTATCCTTTTTTAAGTCTTGTTTAGGCATCCATACTGGTGAAGCCTCATAATTATAGCTTCTCTGAAATTTCTAGGAGTCACACACACAGCACACTTCCTAGGCCTCTGGTTCTCTCAATATTTCTATTCCATCTCCAAGGATCCCTGTGACTTAGGTGCAGAAGTTGCATTACCAATGGATCAGTTTGACTGGGCTCTACAACTCTCATTTTGATTAGTCATAGTTTTCTGTCTTATTTCAGGTTATTATTACTATGAACCATGTCCAAAGAAATTTGGAGATAAAATGATTTATTTGGCTTATTCTTCAGTATCACTGCTCATCATCAAGGAAGCCAAGCAGGAACTCAAACATGGCAGGAATCAAGAGACAGGGGTTGATGCAGAGGCTTTGGGGTCAGGAATGTCACTTACTGGCTTGTTTTCCATGCCTTGCTCAGCCTGGATTTCTTATAGAAGCCAGGAATACAATTAAGGAGTGGCACTACCCACAATTGACTGAGCTCTTTCACACCAATCTTTGATTAAGAAAATGCTCAACAGGCCTGCTTGAATCCTGATCTTAATTTTTTTGAAGCACTTTCTCAATTGGGGTTCCGATCGCTCACATGACTCTATCTTGTTACAAGTTGGCCTAAAGCTAGACAGTACATTTTCACAATGGTTTCTGACTGTTGGAAAGAGAAGTTTCTTTGTTGAGGGGTGAAAATTATAATTTTCTTTGGGCATAAGGATAAATATTTAAAATGTAATTAGGAACTATGCTGGTGTAGTAAAACAGAAGGTATAGATTCTCCTCCCAGATCTATGACTTCACTAGCCCTAGGTAGTTAAGTTTCCAAAACCAAGCATGCTTTCACATTTTTGAGCAGTCCTTAAATCCAATTAGAGAGCTGTTGGTTACAGTCAAGGTATGTGTGCTACTAGTGCATCATTAAGGATACTTTTCAATACTGGTCATTGTTTTGATTCACAGGTATCACAGCAAGTTAGTACTATTATCGTTTTTGTTTTGTTTTTTTCCTTCATTGGAAAGTTGCATAGCACATCTGGAGGTCTTAAGATCAGATTCAGCTCCAGACTTCTGGGTCATTTGTATGAACTGCACAGTTTATTCAATAATAGCAACTTGTCTCCCACCTCTGAGGAAGTCAATGGCAATAATAACAACCTATAATGTTTTGGGAATTTCCTGAACAACATTGACCAAAAAGCCAAAATAGCGGTTTTCATGTTTGTTGTTAGAGTTCTTGTAAGAATCTTTGCTGGCTAATTTTGTGTCAAATTAACACAAACTAGAAAGAAACATATCTGTTAAGAAGATATTGAAAACATCATTTTGAGTGAGGTAAGCCAAACACAGAAAGACAAGTATCACATGTACTCACTAATAAGTGGTTTTTAAACATAAAACAAAGAAAACCAGCCCACAACTTACAATCCCAGGGAACTTAGACAACAATGAGGAGCCTAAGAGAGATATACATAGATCTAATGTACATGGGAAGTAGAAAAATACAAGCTCTCCTGAGTAAATTGGGAGCATGGGGACCTTGGGGGAGGGTTGGAGTAGAGGGGAGAGGTAAGGAGGGGAACAGAGAAAAATGTAGAGCTCAATAATAATCAATAAAAAAGAAGGTATATTAATTGATTTAATGTCTCTATTCGATTTTTCTCTAGATAATTTTGTGGTGTAATATCTGTGTTCACTTCCCTTCTCAATGATGGTACTTTTTATATGGTTCGAACCTATACAAGAATTTTGCATGCTATCATCTTTCTGAGTTCATATGCTCAGCCTTTTTTTGTCTGGAAAGCATTATTTCCTTAGTGTCATCCATCAACTTTGGCTCTTACAATCTTTTTACCTAATCTTCTTCACTGATCCCTGAACCTTGATGGAAGAAATTCAATGAACAAATCTTATATGCTGGCTAGTTTTATGTCAACTTGACAGGATCTATAGTCATCTGAGGGGAGGGAATCTTAATTGAGAAAATGTCTTTGTATGAACAGGCTGTAGGCAAGTCTATAGAGCATTGATGGAGAAGGCCACTTGTGTTAGTTCCCTACCACCCAGCAGGATTAGACATGAAATAATCACACAGAAACTGCATTAATTAAATCACTGCTTGGCCCATTAGCTCTATCTTCTTATTGGCTAACTCTTATATTGATTTTTACGCATTTCTATTAATCTGTATATCGCCACATGGCTGTGGCTTACCCGGTAAAGTTCCCAGTGTCTATCTCTGACTGGCCCTTTTTTCTCCCAGCATTCTGTTTAGGTTTCCCTGCCTACCTTTATTCTACCTTATCAGGCCCAGCCAGTTTTCTTTATTCATAAATGGTAATCACAGCATACAGAGGTAAATCCCACATCAGAGCGTTTTCATAATAAATGATTGATAATCTTATTTTAGCCCCTGTATTCTAGACCCTTCCCTAATTTACCCCTCTCCATGATGTCTTCCTAGTTTACTGACTACTATAGATTCTCAAATTCAAAAACTCATATCTAAAGACTTGAAGATAATGCCAACATATGAGAGAAAATGTGCTCCAAATGGATTAAAAAAAAAAAAAAAAACTTAACCTAGGACCTGATAGACTGAATCTTATACAAGAAAATTTAGGAAATATGTTTCATCTTTAGGCAAACACACAGATTTTGTGAATAGGGCCTTGGTAGTTCATATATTAAGACTAAGAGTTGATGAATGGTTCTCCAAAGAAATAGAAAGCATCTGTATAGAAAATAATAGCATCATTCAAGCAAAGAGGCAGCAGCCTACAAAATACGAAAAATTGCTATCAGCTATACATCTGGTAGAAGGTTAGTTTTTAGAATATACAGAGAAATCACAAAACTGATACTCCATATTATGTATATGAATAAAATACATAGTTTGACTGAAATCATGTCACTCATGGTTTTGAATCTCCTCACAAGAGCCTCAGTGTCATGAATGGGACCCCTTCTCATGAGTTATTGATCACGGGATTCAAAGAGATTCACAAAATAAAATAAGTTATTCCTTTGCGTGCCTCGTAGACGCTGAAGATAATATACCCTATTGCTAAAGACACCACAAACGTCAGATAAAAAAAAATCGGAGGAATATATGTGGAATTGACTTAGAGGCCTATTCCCTGAGGACTGAATGTCATAATATACATAGATGCTGTGAAATCAAATTAGAACAGTGACGAATGCCAACCTGAGGGTAGTGAAATAAGAACACTTATTCATTTTTACTAATAGTGTACACATATGCAGACTCTATGGAAATCAGTGGGGAAATTCCTACAAAAGATATACTGTACCTGTTCTCAAAGGACTCTGTATTTTACTAAAGAGATACATGTTCAGCCACTTTAATTTCTATACTTTTCACAGTAGAGAGAAAGTGCAAGCAATCTAGATGTGAACTGATAAATGGATAATGAAAATGTGGTACATATACATAATGAAATATTATTCAAATATGGAATTTGAAATTTATGTGCAAAT
Source organism: Ondatra zibethicus (assembly GCA_004026605.1). Taxonomy (NCBI): domain Eukaryota; kingdom Metazoa; phylum Chordata; class Mammalia; order Rodentia; family Cricetidae; genus Ondatra; species Ondatra zibethicus. The sequence goes on from PVIU01016462.1 coordinate 37,752, forward strand.
TTATGTAGCTGGAAATAAACATTCTGACTGAGGTAATACTCGCTTAGAAAGTTAAGGGCCTTTTTAACTTAGTTCACCAATCAGGCACATATTTTATTATCCTTCCGAAAAATCAATCTCACTGATTTTATGATTTCTTTTGTCATGCCTGCCTCTACCTTCAGTCACTGACAAATTGAAGTGAGTTTTATATGTCCTGTGGTTTTAAGCTTCTCTTTTCAATTACTGCTGAATCTCCCACCCACTAGTATTAACCTAACAAGGTTTCAAGGCAAGGAATTTAATGTGTCCTGTCACACTTGAAAGTCAGGTACAGATGAATGGAAGTGGAGAAAGTTAAAGCACTGTTGTATCAGTCTCAATTTTGTTTTCTAGTATATGACATAAAGTTCTGTGAGATAAATAACACCTAATTCACCCAAATTTGAGGAAATAGGCATGTGAGGATTATATTTTTAAATCCCTCTAGTTGCTTAATTGTGTTCTGTCTTCCTAAACAATTACGAATTCCCTCACACAGGTTGGGACCTCATTTTACTTTTTTGCACCAAGTATCAATACACAGTCCAAAAGTTTATACAGCACTAGTATAGAAGTTTGTCTAATGGCAAAGTTTCCTTTCTCTAGGCAACTCTCAATGCCTTATGCATCAAAAAGTAAATAAACCCTTAAAGCTAGAAAGAGTAGCAGATAGCTAATGAGGAATGTTATCAAGATCTAAATAAATTTATTTCTGATTGAATTGTTTTAAGTAATATATTTAAGCTGCCCATTAAGGTGTGGTAGTAGTGGTAGCACAGGTGGTGGTGGTGATGGTGGTGTTGATGTTTTCTTGTGTGTGTGTTTGTGTGCATGTACATATGCATGTGCTTGTGTATATGTCTATATGTGTGTCTATGTAAATTGGTTAGCTCAAGTTTTCTAAAAATTTTCTAACTGTAAGAATTACCAAACCTAAGAGTAATAGGGGTAGAAGAATGAGAAGAATTACAGCTCAAACACTCAGAAAATATATTCAACAAAATAATAGAAGAAAACTATTCCAGATAAGTGAATAGAGATAAACAAAATATTTTTATTGAAGTATTAGAAGAATACAAAAAAAGGCATAAATGAATGGACTATGTACAGTGAGGACTGTTCACATTTATTTCTTTCCTCTAATATTCATGTGTTCTTGGAAGTATAGAAAAATGATACTGGAATCTGATATTTCAGTCAGGCTTTTTACTCTCACTTGTTAGAAAATATGAGGGCACTAGGCACCCAGCAGTGTATTCTTAGAAAAACCAGCATGGCTAAAACATAAATAGCATTAAGAAAGCCTCCAATACAGAATTTGTATGGTACAACTGCAAAAGGATCTGTATCCTCCAATTATTTCTCAGTTCTTAAGCATTTTCTCCAGTATAGGCACTAGGATTGTGCTCTTACCATATACTTTGATGTCCTTAACTGCACATAAACAGGCATGAATGCAAAAATTCCCTAATAATGTGTATGAAATTCAAATTTCATTTTAAAGACCTCACTTTTATTATAGTCAATGATCATTTGCTTAATTAGCATTAAAGATGAAAGAAAATGCTATACTGAGGCAGCTTGTTTTAAAACTACTCTACTGCCACTCACAACTTTCCTGTCACTTTTTCCTTAAATACTCATTTTGTATGTATGTATCATGTATTACATTTGAAGAGATTAGCATGTTTTACATTTGTAGATTTTTAATTAATACTTTGACATTTCTTTGAAATAAGAAAATGATTATCTTCAGACTACATCAGTGAGTTCGAAATCCTCCTAACTATAATTAACACAGGTATATATAAGTTACCCCATGCTGGCCTCGAAATTGTAATCCTCCTGCCTTCTTCAGTAAAACTTAACATCATGCACCACCACAACAGAATGGGAGGTCTATACCAACCCTACATCAGACAAAAAAATGATATCCACAATATATAAAGAACTCAAGATATTAAACATTAAAATTCTAAATAACCCAATTAAAAAATGGTATACTGAAGTAAACAGTGTTTTCTCAACAGAAGAATTTCAAATGTTCAAAAGATACTTAAGGACATGTTCAACTTCCTTAGCGATTAGGGAAATGCAAATCAAAACAACTTTGAGATATCATCTTATACTTGTCAGAATGGCTAAAATCAAAAACACTAATGATAGCTTAGGCTGGAGAGGATGTGGAGTAAGGGGAGCACTCATCCCTTGTTGGTGGGAATGCAAACTTGTACAACCACTTGGGAAATCAGTTTGGTGGTTTCTCAGAAAATTGGGAGTCAACCTACCTCAAGATCCAGCAATACCACTTTTGTGAATATACCCAAAAGATGCTCAACATACTACAAAAGCATGTGTTCAACTACGTTCATAACAGCATTATTTGTAATAGCCAAAACCTGGAAACAACCTTGATGCCCCCTCAACTGAAGAATGGATAAAGAATGTGTGGCACATCTATACATTACAGTACTACTCAGCAGTAAAAACAATGACATCTTGAATTTTGCATGCAAATGGATGGAATTAGAAAACACTATTCTGAGTGAGATAACCCAGACCCAAAAATATGAATATGGCATATACTCACTCATTAGTGGATACTAGCCATAAGTAAAGGACACTGAGGCTATAGTTCATGATCCTGGAGGAGCCAAATAATAAGATGAACCCAAAGAAAAACATATATAGATCCACCTGGAAAATGGAAGCAGACAAGATCGCCTGACAAAATTTGAGAGGATGAGGGCAGAGGGTAGAAAGAAGGGGAGAAGGGGAAAAGAAGGAGAGAAGGGGAGGGTTGGGGAGAGGATGAGGGAATGGGATAATTGAGATGGAGGAAGGACAGATATGAGAGCAAGGAAAGAGATATCTTCATTGAGGGAGCCATTGTGGGATTAGTAAGAAAACTGGCTCTAGAAAAATTCACAGGATCCACAAAGATGACCACAGCTAAGACCCTAAGCAATAGAGGAGAGGGTGCCTGAAGTGTCCTTGCCCTGTAGTCAGACTGATGATTATCTTAAATATCACCATAGAACCTTTGTCCAACAACAGATGGAAACAGTGGCAGAGACCCACATCAGAGCACTGGACTGAGCTCCCAAGAACCAGTTGAAGAGCAGAAGGAGGTAGAGTATTAGCAAGGAAGTCAAAGCCATGAGGGGTTCAATCACTGAGACAATGTGCATGAGCTAATGGGAACTCACCAACTCCAACTGGACTGGGAATAATAGGCGTGCATGGGATCAAACTAATCCCTCTGAATGTGGTTGACAGTTGGTTCAGATGGAGGGGCCAATGACAATGGCACTGGGATTTGTCTCTACCACATGTTCTAGATTTTGGGGATCCTATTTTGTTTGGACGTATACCTTCCTCAACCTGGATGTAGTAGAAAGGGCCTTGATCTTTCCACAGGGCAGGGTGCCTTGCCCTCTCTTCAAATTTGAGGGGTGTGGGGAAGAGGTATGTGGATGGAGTGGGAGGGCATTGGGAGGAGGGGAGGAAGTGGAAATTTGGATTTTTTAAGTAATAAAAAAAATAAAAAATAAAACTAATAAGATACCAAAGTTTTTTCCATGTTCATATTTGTATCTGTTTCATTTTGTATATGAGTTTTTCCTTTTATATGACATTTTATCCTTTAAATACCTTGATATTCTATCCCATGCAACCTCAGTGGAACTCTGAAACACAAGCTACAAACTCATAGAGGGGACCAAGAGGTGAGAGACAACCCAACTGACATGGCACCCTACTGTCTAGGCTTTCCATACTGGACCAAAACCCTGGGACCCTCCCCCACCTGCTTGAACTACTCTAGTCAGCCAGAAGGTAAGCTTCCTACAGGTAGGCTGCTCAAACACCCCTACTCCATCTATTGGACCCTGCAATCTACAAGTCCCACTCTGCCCACAAGCCTTCCTATGCCCTCACAACCTCAGAGGAACTGTGAAACATCATCTGCAACTACACAGAGACCAAGAGAGAGGACCAAGAGAGGAACCCTGAAGAACAGGATGCAACTACACAGAAAGGACCAAGAGAGGAACTCTGAAGCACAGGCTGTGACTCCACAGAGTAGACTAAGAGACTGAACCAAGAGAGAATACTAAGAGAGTGGGCCAAGACAACAGGCCAAGAGAGCTGTCAGTAGATCCCTGAGACACAGAGAGTGACAGTACAGAACAGACCAAGAACATTTCTAAAAGACACAGGCAGCCACTGCAAGGATTGAACAAAGAAGCAAAGACACTGCTGGTACCAATTGGAGGAAGAGATGGGTAGGTCACAATGCAAGAATTAACTCAAAAACCTAAAGGCAACATGGTAGCACCAGAACCCAGAAGTTATCCAATAGGAAGACATAGCCATCCTAACCCAGATGAAGCAGAAGAAAATGTAACTTTATGAAGATATGGAGACTTTTAAAGTGGAAATGAAAATTTTCCTTAAAGAAATGGAGGAAAAGACGAACAAAAAATTGGAAGAAATCAACAAATCTTCCAAAGAAAAACAAAACAACAACAACAAAAACAAACAAACTGATGAACCAAGCAGTTCAAACAGTTCAAGACTTGAAGACTGAAATAGAGGCAATAAAGAAAATATAAACCAAGGGAATTCTGGATATGGAAAATCTGGGTAAACAAACTGGACTTACAGGTTCAAACATAACCAAAAGAGTAGAAGCAATAGAAGAGAGAATCTCAGGTGTTAAAATACTATAGAGGAAAGAGATTCTTTGAAGAAAGAAAACACTAAATCCAACAAACTCTTTACATAAAACATCCAGGAATTCTGGGACAAAATGAAAAGACCAAAATTTAGAATAATAGGGATAGAAGAACGAAAGAAATTCCAGCCCAAATGCACAGAAAATATATTCAACAAAAATCAAAGAAGAAAACTCTCCCATTTTAAAGAAGGGTATGCCTATGAAGGTACAAGAAGCTTACAGAAAATAAAATAGACTGGTCAAAAAAGTACTCTTGCCATATAATAATCAAAATTCAAAACAAGCAGAATGAAGAAAGAATATTAAGAGCTGCAAAGGAAAAAAGGCCAAGTAACATATAAAAGAAGATCTCTCAAAATTGCACCTGACTTCTCAATGGAAACCATGAGAGCCAGATGGTTCTGGACAGAAGTGCTGCAGACCCTAAAAGATCATGGATTCAAGCCCAGACTACTACACCTAGCAAAGCTTTCAATCACTATCAATGAAGAAAACAAGATATTCTATGACAAAACAAAATTTAAACAATACCTATCCACAAATCCAGCCCTACAGAAAGTACTACTTTATGCCAAGGAAGTTATCTATACCCACGAAAAAAACAGACAATAGATAACTTCACACCAGCAAACCCCAAAGATGGGAAACACAAAAGCATTACCACCAAAAAATATCAGGAATTAACAATCACTTGTCATTAATATCTCTTAATATCAATAGAATCAAATCACCTATAAAGAGACACAGGTTAAGAGCAGGATACAAAAGCAGGATTCTTCCTCCTGCTGTATACAAGAAACTTACCTAAACCTCAAAAACAGACATTACCTCAGAGTAAAGGGTTGGGAAAGGCTTTTCTATCAAATAGACCTAAGAAACAAACAGATGTAGTGATTCTAATATTTAACTAAATAGACTCCCAATAAAAATTAATTAGAAGAGATAGAGAAGGACACTTTATACTCATTACAGGAACAATCAATCAAGATGAAATCTCAAACCTGAACATCTATGCCCCAACACAAGAGCACCCACATATGTAAAAGAAACATAACTAAAGATTAAATTGAACATCAAACCCCACACACTAATATTAGGAGATTTCAACACTTCACTATCCACAATGAACAGGTCATCCAGACAGAAACTTAACAGAAAAATTAAAGAACTAACAGATGCCATAACTCAATTGGACTTAACAGATATCCACAGAAGATTGCACACAAACACAAAGGAATATATCATCTCAGAATTTCATGGAACCTTCTCTAAAACTGACTATATACTTGGTAACAAAGCAAACCTCAACAGATACAAAAACAATAGAATAACTCCCTGTATCTTATTGGACCACCATGGTTCAGTTAGAATTTAACAACAACACTAATTGCAGAAAGCCTACGAACTGATGGAAATTGAACAGTATCAATTGGACCACCCCCAGGTCAAGTAACAAATAAAGAAAAATGAAAGAATTCCTAGAATTCAATGAAAAGGAAGGAACAATGTACTCAAACATATGGGACATTATGAAAGAAGTGTTAACAGGAAAATTCATAACAAAAATTGCCATAAAGATAATGGAGAAATCTCACACTAGTGACTTAACAGCACACCTGAAAGCTCTAGAAAAAAAAAAGAAGCAGACTTACCCAGGAGTAGTAGATTACAGGAAATAATCAAATTGTTGGTTGAAATTAATGAAATAGAAACAAAGAAAACAATACAAAGACTCGATGAAGCAAAGAGCAGGTTTTCTGAGAAAATCAAGAAGATTGACAATCCCTTATTCAAACTAATCAAAAGGCAGAGAGAGAACATCCAAATTAACAAAATCAGAAATGAAAAAGTGGTCATAACAACAGACACTGAAGAAATCTAGAGAATCATTAGGTCATAACTAAAATCAATCAGAAGAGACAGAAATGAACAATTTATACTCTAAACAGGAATAATCCATCAGGATGAAGTCTCAATCCTGAATATCTATTCCCCTTATATAAAAGCACACACATATGTAAAAGAAACACTACTAGAACTTAAAGCACACATCAAACACCACACAATAATTGTAGGAGATTTCAACACTCCTCTCTCAACAATGGAGAGGTCAACCAGACAGAAACTTAACAGAGAAATACAAGAACTAACAAATGTAATGAATCAAATGGACTTAATAGACATCTATAGGACATTCCACCCAAACAGGAAAGAATATACCTTCTTCTCAGCATCTCATGGAACCTTCTCAAAAATTGATCACATACTCGGTAACAAAGCAAACATCCACAGATACAAAGAAATTGTAGTAACCACCTGTGTCTTATCGGATCACCATAGAGTAAAGCTGGAATTTAACAACAATTCCACCCCCCAAAAGCCTACAAACTTATAGAAACTGAACAGTCAACTACTGAACCACTCCAGGGAAAAGGAAGAAATAAAGAAA
>PVIU01016463.1:0-20732 GCA_004026605.1 Ondatra zibethicus
GACAACAGACGTGTCCGGCAGGACCAGGCTGGGAAATGGGATCAACGCTTATTGCGACAATGTGTGTGGAACATGAGAAGGGCAGCATTCTGTGGGTTCACAGTTGGTAACAACATTGCAGAGATGGCTTCGGCCGCTCGGATGCTATGATAGGCATATGTGTGCCTGCACACATGTGTTGCAGGGAGCATTGAGGGAAGTTCATACAGTGTTTCAGGCACCAAGGAGAAGTGCATGAATTGAAAATATGAACTGTTTAGCCAGCAAGCAACTATTGAGGCCTGTGGACTGAGAGTGAATGTGAGGAGCAGAAGACACACGTCCCAACAGTCCCCCCCCCCCGCAAATGTCAACAGCAGTTTTCTCTCCACTGGGAACCATTAGCACTAACACTCTCTGCCCAGGCACCAGCCTATATGAAGACCCTAGTGTGCCTCTGCCCATAGGCAGACTCCTCAAGGGGGAACATGCTTTAAAAAAATTACTTAGATAGTTATTAGTATTATTGTTGTTGTTGAGACAGGGTCTCATTATGTAGCCTTGGGTAGCCTGGAACTTAACATGTAGACCAGGCTAGCTTTGAAGTAGTGGAGATTTACCTCCTTCTACCTTTCAAGTGCTCAGATTAAAGGCATATGCCACCACATCCGACTGATACTGCTTATTTATTATTATTATTATTATTATTTTGAGACAGGATCTTACTATGTAGGTCTAGCTGTCCTGGAATGCAATATGTAGACCAGGCTGGCCTTGAACTCACAGAGATTTGCCTGAATCTGCCTTCCATGTGCTGGGATTAAGGCATGTGCCAGTACACCCATCTAAGATGACATTTTTAAATTTTTATTTTATTTTATGTGTGCATGTGCTTTACCTACATGCATGCCTATGCCCCATGTATCTGCCTAGAGCCCATGGAGGTCAGAAAAAGGCCTCATTGGCTGGAGAGATGGCTCAGTGGTTAAGAGCACTGCCTGCTTTCCGAAGGCATCTCTACCATGGACTCAGCAGGTAGAGTGAAATCAGATGGAGAAGTGATATTGTGTAGCCTAGTGAAATATAGCGGGGCTACACATGTATCTTCAATTGAACTAATAGGCACATTTGTAAGAGTAAAGGGCTGGGGATGTATCTCATTGTTTATCTACTGTATGCAAAGCCTGGGCTTAGCCCATAGCAACACACACACACACGTACACACATACACGCACACACACCCCAGGTAAGATTAATTTCAATATATCAAGAGCTGGAGCCATAGCTCAGTTGATAGAGTGCCTGTTTAGCATACACAAGATCCTGGGTTTGGTCCGGTCCCTAACATAACATAAAATTGGGCATGATAGTACATGCCAATAACCCAGAACTTAAGAAATGGTGGCAGAGACGATCTAAAGTTCAAGGTCATCCTCAGCTGCATGGAGAGTTTCAGGTTAGCTTATTCTCCCTGTTGTGACGAAATACATGGCAGAGGGCTGGAGAGACGGCTCAGCAGTTAGAAGCATTGCCTACCCTCACAGAAGACTCAGATTTGTTTTCGAGCATCCTCACCTGACAGCTTACTCACTACCTGGAACTCCAGCTCCGTTGGTTCCGACTCTGTCTTCTTGCTTCTGTCCAGGAAAGTCTGTGCTGCAACTCCTCAAATCAGGGCATGATTGCACAAGCTGCCAGCACTGCCACAGGCTGTGCTTGCTCTTTGGTCATGCTCCCTTGACCCGGTGCCTACAAAATACTTATAATGGGCTGAAGTGAGACTCAGTGCCTGGATGCACGTAGTGCACATATAGTCAAGTGTCTCATACACACACACACATACACACACACACACACACACACACACACACACACACACACACATACATGCAAATAAAAACAAATACAACTTCAGTGGAGGGGACAAAGAGATAAGAAGGGAAAGGAAAAAAATAACTCTCTAAGACAAGGTCTTGATAAGTTGGCAAGGCAGGCCATAAACTTGCCATCCTCCTGCCTCAGTGTCCTAGGTAACTGGGATTACAGTGCCGGTTGCTCTGAGCATTTTACATGCAAAGGCTCATGGAATCCTCTTACAATCCCATGAAACAGATATTAACACTGACCCTTCTTATGAAAGATGAAAGAGTTCAGAAAGGTTCACTCATTTGTCCCAGGATCCCAAAAGCTGGTGCATTTGGCTCACCTCCTCCCTGGGACCTGTCCTTTCCTGAGCTCACCATGTGACTGCAGTACGTGGTCAGAGACCAAACCTTGTTCTTCTGGCAGTCATTTTTGCTGATACAGTAGAGTCATGGGCCCTTCAGGCCCAGGAAGTGCTCAACGTGCACTCAGCCAACCCCTAAGTCTGTCACCTTTGTCTCCTTCAGCCCTTTAGACATACTTTACAGGCACTGGTCAAGGGGAGGAGTGCAATGCAAACTTGCAATGCTGATGGTTCATGAAAGCCTGCACTGATGTACAAAGCTGCGGCACAGACCTTCCCGAGCTGGGCAACACACTCCCCTCTGACCAGCAAACTGTTAAACCTCTTTCCATTTTTCATTTATCTCTCTTTTCCACTTTGTGTGTGTGATATGCATGTGTGTGCATACATGTGTAAGAGTGTGTGTGATCTAGAGCATGTACAGGCCCTGAGGTTGATGTCAAGAACAATTTTCGATTACTATTTTACCTTATTAATTGAGGCAGGGTCTTTCAATCAAAACCAGAGCCTAAGTATATGGCTCCTTTTACTAGCCAGCTTGCTCTGGGGATCCCTTGTCTCTGCCTTCTAAGGCTGGAGTTACAGCTACTGCTTACTCCGGATTTTATGGAGGTTTTTGGGGATCCAAGCTCTGGTCTTCAACCTTGCATGGCAACCACTTTGCTGAGACATATTTTCTTTTCTTTCTGAGGCAGGGTCTCTCTACATAGTCTTGGATGTCCTGACACTCACTTGGTAGATCGGGATGGCCTTGAACTCACAGAATTCTACCTCCTTCTGTCTCCCTAGTGTTGGGACTAAAGGTGTGTACCATCATGTTAGCAAGAGGGCAAGTTTTGGGCTCTCTTCTACCTGTCCATGGTTTCTGGGAACCCAATGCGGGAATGCACTTTTACACACCGAGCCATCTTGCTAGCCCATGAATATAAATTCACTGTTCTCACGTCATCTAGAAGAACATCTGAGCCAGGCGGTGGTGGCGCACGCCTTTAGTCCCAGCACTTGGGAGGCCAAGGCAGACAGATCTCTGAGTCTGAGGCTAGCTTGCTTTACAGAGGGAGTTCCAAGACAGTCAGAGATGTTGCACAGAGAAACCCTGACTCAAAAAACAAAACAAAAAGACAAGTTTTCCCTGTGTAGTGAACCGTTTTGTAAATTCCTGCAAAGAATATAGCACTCTATTCATGCGGAGATCAACAGGATGGGGGGAGGTGGGTCTTTTTGCCTAGGCTAACCAGACTCACAGGGCAGCTAAGGGTGGCAGCATTAGGATGATGGCACCCACATTAGAGATGGAACCCAGCACTTTGTGCGTGCTAGGCAAACACTCTACCCATTGAACTACACCGTCTGGAAAACCTCATTCCAGCGGTGTCAGTCTCCGGTCCATCCTAAAGTGTCGGCTGGGTGCACACACATCTGGGTGCGTGTGTGTTGAGTGCAGAAGACAGCCTTGGCTGCTAGTTCTCAGCTGCCACTCTTCTTGAGACAGGACCTCCTCCCTGTCTCCTTCTCCTCACCAAGGAGATTAGGCTGCCAGAGGTCCACCCATCTCTTCCTCCCCAGAAATGGGTTGAAAGTGAGTGTCACGCCATCTGATTTTTTTTTTTTAAATCTGAGTTCTGGGGATCGGACTCATGTTTTTGACTAGCTGAGCAGTTCCCCAGACCTCCGCTCCAGCTTTCTGTGCAGGGTCTTGTCAAAGGAGCTGCAAAGAGGACTCATGGAACCTCTCTGCGTCATTTGCTTTTGGGGACAGGGTTTTACTGTATAACTCAGATCCATCAACCTCTGCCTCCCTAGTGCTGGGATCAAAGGCGTGCACCACCCGGCACGGCTCTGCATTCTCTCTCACAACGACCTATTAACCTCCTACATCATCTCAAAGTTGAGGTTTTAGAAAATCAAATCCCAAAAGAAATATTCTAGTCTTCCTTTGGCCAGCTCATGTAGGATTACCCGGATGCACATTCCTCTGCTGAAGGAACTTGGAGTGACTAAGGAAAGTGACATGGTTTTATTAGAACTGAGAACATTGGACTCTGTTCTTCCCCATGCAGGGCACCTAGCCTGTAGTCAGTGTTCAATAAATATTTATTCAGTGAACTCAGTGTTTCCAAGAGAGCCACGATGTCAGTCAGGCACAGGCTGTAAAGGACTTGTAACCCTTGTAACCCTTCCTGTCACAGCAGTGGGACACGGAGAGACATCAGTACCAAAGGGATCTATAAATGGCTAAGCCATTCACAAAGCTCTTTCTTACTCTTAAAGCAACAGATGCCTACAACACACAGCTGACCCTGGTGCTCATGTCTAATTTATTCATTTATTTGACAAAAAGGGCACTATGTACTAAAGTAGGACAAAGAAATAATGTGTTGGGCCATTCATAAAAATCTTGCTCTTTCAGGGGTCTGGAGAGACGGCTCAGTGGTTATGAGCACTTACTGCTCTTCCAGGCAACCTGTTGTTCGATTCCAAGCACCCACATGGTGGCTCACAACCCTCTGAACCTCTAGTTCCAGGGGATCCAACACCCTTTTCTAGTCTCTGCAGGCACTGAATTCACAAGGTGCAAAGACAGGTCAAACACTTGTATCACATAAAATTTTAAATCTTGCTCTCCTGATAAACACTGAAATAATCCTGGTCTTAATAAAAAATTGACTAATATGCTGGGTGGTGGTGGCACAGACCTTTAACCCCAGCACTTGGGAGGCAGAGGCAGGTGAATCTCTGTGAGTTCTAGGCCAGCCTGGTCTACGAAGCAAGTTCCAGGTCAGCCAGAACGGTTATACAGAGAAAATCTGTCTCAAAAAACCAAAATAAATAAATACATAAATAAAATGACTAATACAGCAATTCCCCCTTCTTTTTTAAAAATTTATTTATTTATTATGTATACAGTATTCTGTCTGTCTGTATGCTTGCTGGCCAGAAGAGGGCACCAGACCTCATTACAGATGGTTGTGAGCCACCATGTGGTTGCTGAGAATTGAACTCAGGACCTCTGGAAGAGCAGTCAGTGCTCTTAACCTATGAGCCATCTCTCCAGCCCCCTAATCCCCCCTTCTTTAAGAGAAAAAAAGTTTTTTATTTATGTATATGTGTGTGTGTCTGTGTGGGTATGTGCCACGGGTCTGAGGGTGCCCTCAGGAGCCAAAAGAGGCATTGGATCCCCTAGAGTTTCATGTGGTTGTAAGCCTCTTGATGTGGGTACTGTGTACCAAACTCACGTCCTCTGAAAAAGCAGCAAGTGCTGCTAACTCCTGAACCACGTATCCAGCCCCACTCCCCATTTAAAAATACAGGGTCTCATGTAGTCCCAGGCTGGCCTTGAAATTACTAGGTAGCCAAAGATGACCTTGAACTTCTGATCTTTGCCTCCACCCTACAAATTCCGGGATTACAGGTGTGAGCCGGTTTATGTGTTGCAGAGAATAGACCCCAAGGCCCGCGCATGTCAGGTGACTCATCCTCTTCATCTTCAGTTTCAGTGACCTCTAGTAAAGAAGCAAAAGCTGGCATCGATTAAAGATGGGAGCCACAGGGCCCAGCACTGTGAAGGCAGAGGCAGGACACCACAGTTAGAGGCCAGCCTGAGCTACAAAGTGAGTTCCAGGACAGCCTGAACTTTAGAGTAAGACTGAGCTTGAAAAAAACAAAAACAAAACAAACAAACAAACAAAAACCCAGCAAACAGACCAGGCGGTGGTGGCACACACCTTAATCCCAGCACTCAGGAGGCTGAGGCAGGCAGGTCTCCGAGTTCAAGGCCAGCCTTGTCTACAGAGTGAGTTTCAGGACAGCCAGGACTACACAGAGAAACCCTGTCTCAAAAAACAAAAATAAAACAACAACAAAAACCTAGGAGTTAGGAAGATGACTCAGTCAGTAAAGTGCTTGTTGCACGAAGGACCTGAATCCCACCCCAGCATCAGTGTGAAGAGCCAGGCTCGGTGGGCCACACCAAGACTGAAGCAAAGACAGAAAGAGCTGGGTCTCCAGAGCTCCTGGACAGCATAGCAGCTGGATCAGAAGCTCCAGGTTGAGCGGAAGACCTTGTCTCTGAGGACAGAGAATGATGGAAGATACCCAGCACTGACCTCTGGCCTCCACACCCTCACAAACAAAACCCCAAAACAGAAAATTAATACAACTTTCCCCTTCTTTGCAATTTCATCTATGTAAGAACTGTTTTTACTGTGGGTCTTAGTGCCCTTAGCATGTGACTCTTTTCTTAAGTCAAGACTGTTCCCTTTTCACTGAAGGGAACATTCGGTAGCTTCTCAGACCTGACTGCATTCCGTGGCTCTCTTGCTCTGTGGAGCTGTGGCTAAGTAGGCATTGTCCAAGGAAGGAACAGGGGGACAGCAACAGTTAACTGAGATGGCACCTGAGACAGAAGGCTTCACTCAGCTATTACAGAATACAGTTATAATTCTGCTTTTAAAAATTTGTTTGCAATTTATATTTTGTGTATGGGTGTTTTCACCTGTGTATATGTCCAAGAGCCACATGTCCAGAAGAAGGCATTGGAGCCCCTGGAACTGGAACTACAGATGGTTTGAGATGTCATGTGGGTGCTGGGAATAGAACCTAGGTTCTCTGAAGCAGTCAATGCTATTATCTGCTGAGCCATCTCTTCAGCCCAGGAATAATTCTATTTTGCTATAAACCATTGCTCATTGTAGGAGGAGGTCACGTGTTTGTTCCTCCTGGCCGCTTAGACCTGAAATAATCACACAGAAACTGTATTAATTAAAACACTGCTTGGCCCATTAGCTCTAGCTTCTTACTGGCTAACTCTTAAATCTTAATTTAACCCATTTCTAGTCGTCTGTGCATCACCAAGAGGTTGTGGCCTACCAGCAAAGTTTCAGCACGTCTATCTCCGGCAGCAGCTCTGTGGCATCTCTCTCTCTACATTCCTTATCCTAGCATTCAGTCCAGTTTTCCCCGCCTACCTACGTTCTGCCCTATCAACAGGCAGTTTCTTTATTCATAAACCAATAAAAGCAACATATAGACAGAACAACCTCCCACACCAGCTCATCTCTTACTATGCTATTATGCCTCACTTTGATTTTTGGGACAGGGTTTCTCTGTGTATCCCTGGCTTCCTAGAACTCGCTCTGTAGATCAGAGCTGGCCTTGAACTTAAGAGATCCGCCTGCCTCCGCCTTCCGAGTGCTGGGATTAAAGGTGTGCACCACCACAGTCCTGGCTATTGTGCCTCATTTGAATTGAACCTTAAATTTGCTATTACCTGCTTGGGGAGCTAGTTCAGCAGTTAAGAGTGCACACTACTCCAGGACACCCAACAACCTCTTCTGGTATTACACCCATTTACACACACCCACACACATAGACACATACATACATATACTTAAAAATTAAGTTGATTTTTAAAAAAAAAAATTTAGGGGCTGGAGAGATGGCTCAGTGGTTAAGAGCACTGACTGCTCTTCTAGAGGACCCGGTTCAATTCCCAGCACCCACATGACAGCTCACAACTGTCTGAAGATCCAGTTGCAGGGGATCTGACACCTTTACACCAATGCACATAAAATAAAGTTAAATAAACCCTAAAAAAATATTTAAAAAAAATTTAATGATTTATTCTTTATGTGCATTGGTGCTTTGCTTGAATGTGTGTGTGTGTGTGTGTGTGTGTGTGTGTCAGATCCCTTAAAACAGGAGCTACACAGTTGTGAGCTGCCATGTGGGCACTAGGAATGGAACCCAGGTCCTCCAGAAGAGCAGCCAGTGCTCTCAACCGCTGAGTCATCTCTCCAGCTCCCCAATTTGTTTAAAAATTAGCATTACTGAACCAGTAAGAAGGCTTAGTAGGTAAAGGTGCTTGTTGCCTACCTGATGACCTCAATTCAGTCCCCAGAGCCCTCATGTGGAAGAGAACAGATTTCTGCAAGTTTTCCTCTAAGCTCTAAGCACAATGGCATACAAATAAACATACAAATGTAAAAATAACTTTAAAATCTAAACTTAAGCATTACCATGAATATGGCAACCCCACAGCTTGCACAGGGCTCAGGGCTGTATGTGCTCTTAGTCCTTCACTGTGGGGCTTGGAGCACACACACCTCACAGGGATGAGGGTCACAAAGGAACCTGTGGCTGAGGAGGCTCCCTCCCATATGAAGAGACCCTGCTCCACTCTTCCGCTTTGGTGGGGTGAGGCCATCTGTATTCCCTAATAGTGTTTCATGGATTGTGTGTGTGTGTGTGTGTGTGTGTGTGTGTGCGCGCGCTTCATTTTTGAAGAAACAGTTAATGGGTAAAGCACAATGTCTCGCTTTTGTCTCCATCTGGTCAGTTTATACACCTAAGAAATACTTGATGGACTGACAGTTTCGAAAGAATATTTAAAGTTTTGTTTGGCTTTTCAAGACAGGGTTTCTCTGTGTAGCCCTGGCTGTTGTCCTGGAACTCACGCTGGATTAAAGGGCTGCGACTGGCAACAATGTTAAATATCCAGACCCGGGTAGGGATTATACATCTGTACTCCTAGCTTGGGAGACTGAGGTATGAGGGTGGAAGGCCATCTTTGGCTACAGATGGGACTTCTAGGCCAAGTCTGGGCTACATGAATCACTGTCTCAAAAAAAAAAAAACCACAAAAAAACAAAAACAGATAAATATTTTAATTTCACTTTGTCATTTTATATATGAATTGCTGCAAAGCTAAAATGAAAGATGCTTACAGCAACGTTCACAGAAGCTCAGTCCCTCTCTCAAGCCGGTTCCCTTCTCCGTGTAACTGAACGCTTTCTCCTTTCCCCACAAAGAGCAGCTTGGCTTCCCCTCAGGCTATCTGCAATGAGCCCTGAAGAGAGTGGCCACTGCCCTTCCAGCCTGCACAAAGCATTCCCACACAGATAAGAGCAGGAAACTGGAGGTACTAGGGGCTCCATCCCGGAGCATTGTTCCTCTGCCTTCCGAGGCCCTAGACACAGTGAGGTGACTGCTTATCTCATCTGGACTAAATACCAAAGCCCAAGGCATCTATTTAAGGCAGTCGAAGCTTCCTCCTTGAATTTCAGATTTCTATCTCCAATGTCCGTTCTCATCCCTGTTCTGAAGTTGTGGCTTTTAGAATAAGAGTAACTGAAGCAGGTTTAGCATAGAGGAGGGGGTGGTGAGGAAGTGGGCACGCCTCAAATGTGTGAGAAACCTTCAAGTTTATAAAGTTAGGGGCTGCAACAGCCCCACAGAGTCACACTGCCCACGATATGAACAAAACTATATTTACAAATGAATTGTAATTTTGTTTCCAGACAGGCTCTCATATAGGCCAGGCTGTCCTCAAACTCACTAGGCAGACCAGGATAAATTTGAACTCGGCTGAGTCAGGAAGACGGTGAGCTGGAGGCCGCTTAGGCTACGTGAAAGGAAAGGGACTCAAATCTCCCTTCCGCCTAAAAGTGTTGATACATGGTGCACTGACAATGTTACACTAGTAAAATAAGATGTACACCGAAGCTTGAATCCTGAATGAGAACCCGTGTAGGAAGTCCCAGAAGAGGCTAATTCACAGACAGCTTAGAATGGGGCTTAACAGGGCAGGCTAGCACATAGTGAGCGACATTTGTTTGAAGGAAAACTTCTGGGAATGTGCTGACCGGGCAACGGTGTGAATGCCAGTTGATGTCACAGACCCATACGCTTACATATGGACAGTGTGGTAAATTGTTAATGACACATGTATTTAATCACAAGAACGGAGAAGGTGGCTGAGGAGGTGGCTCAGCAGGTAGAGGCATCTGTCATCAAATCCGGCAACCCCCAAGTCGAACTCTGGACCCCACAAGGTGAAAGGGGAGAATCAGTTCCTGAAAGTTGCCCTCTGACTGCCACACACACCGTGGCATATGCGTGCCCACACACATATGTCTGCACACAATAAGGAAATGTATTTTCTGGGAACAGGGTCTCACTACGTATCTCTGGCTGGCCTGGAACTCACTGTGGAGACCAAGTTGGCCTCAAACTCACAGAGACCTGCCAACTGTGTGCTGAGTTAAAAACATGTGCCACCAAAACTATATAAACATAACTTAAAAAAAGATAGCTGGGCTGGAGAGATGGCTGAGCAACTAGTTAAGAGAACTGACTGCTGTTCTGGAGGTCCCGAGTTCAATTCCCAGCAACCACATGATGGTTCACACCCATCTATAATGAGATCTGGTGCCCAGAACGCTATATACATAATAAATAAATTAAAAAAAAAAGATAGCCATGCATAGGTGGTATATGCCTTTAATCCCAGCACTCAGGAGGCAGAGGCAGGTAATCTCTGAATACAAGGCCAGCCTGGTCTATGTAGGGAGTTCGAGGACAGCCAGGGCTCTGTAGAGAGATTGTCTCCAAAAAAGCCAAACCAAACCAAACCAAATAAAAAAGTGAAGAGACAGGGGCTGGGGAGATGATCCACCAGTCAAATATCCTGGTTGCTCTTTCAGAGGACCCGAGTTCAGTTCCCAGCACTTATGTGGTGGGAACTCTAGCTCCAGGAAATCCAGCACCCTTTTCCAGTCTCTCTGTTCTCTGGGTACCAAGAATGAAAGAAAAAAAAAAAGATTTACCTTTTAAATTTAACTGAAAAGACAATCCATAGAATGGGGAAACATTTGGAACCTGTACTTTGAATAAACAAAGAATTCAACTCATAAAAGAAACACAAATGATCCAATTAGAAAGCAGGTAAAGAACCTAAACAAACCTGACATCTCTCTTTAAGATTTTATTTCTAATCACAAGTATCTGCTGGATCCCCTAGATTTATAGGTGTCTGTGAGCAAACTCACAAGGGTGCTGGGAATTAAACCCAGCTCCTCTGGAAGAGCAGTAAGAGCCCTTAGCTGCTGAGCAGTCTCCCCAGCCCCAGAGAAGATATACACTAATCCGGCCTGCAGAGACCCTCCAGCATCATTGTCTTTAGGAGGATGCCAACCCTAACCACACTGAGCTACTGTTTCACATACCTCTGGCTGGCTGCGGGGAAACAAAAAGGTCAGAGTAAGAGGGTTCAGGGACAGCCAGGCCTTCCTACACTGCTGCGGCATCTTGGGAAAATAGTCCAGCCCACCCCCAAACGACTAAAGAGACACTGTCCAGCTGCATGGTGACTTAGACCTATGACCCTAGCACTGGGAAGCGGAAGCAGAAGATCACAACTTTAAGGCCAGGGGTTTACATGAGGTATGGTGGCGCACACCTTTAATACCCATACTGGGAAGACAGAGGTGTGGGTATCTCTGAGTTTAAGGCCAGTCAGGGCAACATAACGAGACCCTGTCTTCAACAACAAAACGAGTCAACAGTTCTCCTAGGGGTATAGCCAAGAGAAATGAAACACTGACTTCATCTGTGTTACTAATCGCAGTAACAAAATGCGGCTGGAACAATGAATGGCTCAGAGATGAAGGGCACTGGGACTCTGGGGGGCGTCCATTGTTCTCTGTGGGCACCAGGCATGCACAAGGCGCACAGACGTACATTTGGACAAAACGCCCATCACATAAAAATAGTTAAAAAGGGAAATTAACTACTTGGGGCTGGAGAGATGATGGATGGCTCAGAGGTTAAGAGCACTTGTTGCTCCTGCAGAGGCTGCCAGATTCCACATGGTGGCTCACAAGCAAGTAAATCCAGATCCAGGAGATCCAGCACCTTCTGACCGCCACATGTACCAGGCAGACACGTGGTGCACATACACACATGCAGGCAAAGCACTCAGATACATAAAGGACCTAAAAAAACTTTTAGAAATCAGTACCTCTAAGTTGCTTTCACAGTGAAAACCCCACAGAGCCCCTGGGTCCAGATAAGAGCAGTCGGAGTAGACCGGACACTGCCAGTGCCGCTCAGTAGGAGCAGAGCCCACCTGGGAGAAGTCCAGGCCAAACAGACTGGCAAAAAGCAGCTGGGCGGTTGTGGCTCACACCTTTAATCCCAGCACTGGGGAGGCAGAGGCTGGCGGATCTCTGAGTTCAAGGCCAGCCTGGTCTACAAGAGCTAGTTCCAGGACAGGCTCCAAAGCCACAGAGAAACCCTGTCTCGGAAAACCAAAAAAAAAAAAAAAAAAAAAGGAAACCATCAAAGACAAAAAAAAAAAAAAGAAACAACAGAAACAACTCGAAACTTCCTTGGCTTCCTTCTGTCAGGCCAGACCTTTTTAAAATATGCATGTAAAAATACTTTTAAAACCTTCAACCCAGGGCTGGTCTCAGAGGGTAAAGCCCTTATTGTGCAAGCCTGAAGACCTGAGTTCAAGCCCCAGCTCCTACATAAAGGTGGAAAGAGAAAATGGACTCCCAAAATTGTCCTCTGATCTGCGCATGTGCACTGTGGCACACATGCACCCTACACACACAAATACATTTAAAAAATCCTTAACATATATGCCTGTGATCTCAACACCTGAGAGATGAAGGCAGAAGGATCAGGAGTTTAAGGCAGTGTAGGGTTATGTAGTGAATTTGAGGCTAGTCTGGGCTACATGAAACTGTCTCATACAACCAAAAAAATACTGTAGCCAAAGTAAAACCAAAGCTTAGGGAATACTAGGTACATTATGCCTATATATAAGATTTGAAAGAAAGAAAGAACTTTTTAATTGACCATTGGGGGATGGAGAGTGGCTCAGTGATTAAGAACACTGGCTGCTCTTCCAAAGGACAGGGTTCAATTAACAGCATCCATACATCAGCTCATAACTGTCTACAACTCCAGTTTCAGGGATCTGACAATGTCACACAGCCACACCTGCAGGCAAAACACCAATACACATTAAAAAAGCAGAAAGAACAGTGAAGCCAAGCATGGTGGTGCACACCTTTGATCCTAGCACTTAGGAGGCAAATTCTGAGTTTGAGGCCAGCCTGGTCTACATTGTGAGTTCGAGGACAGCCAGGGCTATATTGTGAGACCCTGTCTCAGAAAAAATGTTAACAGATTTTCATGGAAAAAACAAAAAACCTATTTCCCTTAAATGAATGGACCACATTATTTTTTTTTATGTGACTCAACTGATTGACCCAAGCCAGCCATGAACAGAATATAATGCTCATCAAAGTCACACTCAGGGGTCATGGCCCATCCACCCTACCTACAGTCTCATTGACTGTCTTCACCAGGATTCAGAAATGAAGTTCACCTCTCTCTGAAAAAGAGCTGAAGTCAAGCCAAGGCTGGCTATCAGAAATGCTTTCTGTCGGGGCTGGAGAGATGGCTCAGTGGTTAAGAGCACTGACTGCTCTTCCAGAGGACCTGGGTTCAATTCCCAGCACCCACATGGCAGCTCACTACTGTCTGAAGATCCAGTTGCAGGGGATCTGACACCTTCACACCAATGCACATAAAATAAAGTTAAATAAACCATAAAAATATATATTTAAAAAATGCCTCCTGTTCTCCTCCAACCAGCATATGAAAGTAATGTTTTCAGCTAGGAGGTGGTAGTGCACGCCTTTAATCCCAGCACTCTGGAGGCAGAGGCAGGCAGATCTGTGCGAGTTTGAAGCCAGCCTGGTCTACAGAATGGGTTCATAGAGAAATCCCGTTTTGAAAAAAGAAAAAAAAGTGATCTTTTAGAACATATACAGTTTATGCCATAAACAGGAATTTATTTATTCTTCTATCACATAAAACCACGGCACACTAAGTGTTCACAGCTACATTTTCCACTCGGGACTTACACTAATCAGTTTGTGCATCAGAAACACTCATGGGAAGAGAAGAGAAAGGAAGAGCGCCACACAAGCATTTCACCTGGTTTGTGGCGACAATCAGTGTTGTGCCCTTTACACCCAGAGACGCTACCCACAACACACTCATTGACACACACTCCCCCCTCGCACAGTGCACAGAGTAACATGGAGCGATTGGTCACATGAAGCTCTCTGCCCAGGCATGCTAAAGCCCACAGGGTTGCTCTGCCAGACGGGTTCAAGGTGTTGGTGGAGAGGCCAGGCTAACGACAGGTACATCTGGTAGCTATCATGTCTTCGTACTCTTTGTAAGCAATGGAGCCATCGGGTTCAATGGTCAACACGCTCAAGGGGCTGTATTTGCCAGGCACACATGAAGGCCTTGGCACAGAGGGGTCCAGCTTCTCATAGATGATATTCTGGACCATGGTGTGCACAGGAGAGCCGTACCGATGCCTGACCGCCCTGGGACAGTCCCCTTTACAGTACCTGGGGTTGTATCTGTGTGGGGCCACGATCCAGTTGTCCCATTTGAGCTGACTAAAACTCAGTCTGAAGTCATGGAGTTCACACTCGTTTTGGGGGAAAAGAAACTGCTTGAAGTATTCGCTGAGATTGAAGGAGGCTGTAAGATGTGGCTTCTTGGCTTCCAAGCTGCTGGTTTTCTGCCCTCGACGGTGCCGGGCAGATCTTCCGACCTCGGCACCCTCTTCTTGCACAGGCTGGGTGGCCACGCTGCCCTGGCCAGGATGCTGAGAAGGCCTCCTGGTGGAGTGAGGGGAATACCAGGAGTGATAGGCCTGCGCACTGGTGTCATTGAGATACAAGATGAGCGAGGGAGACACTGACAGAGGCATGTTAAACACCCCGTCCTCCGGGGCCTGGTCTTTTGTGCATGTAAAATTGACAGACATATGAATGCTTCTCTCACTGGAGGCCACCAGAGGCTGGAGGAGAGAGGTCACATCCATCTCGATCCATCTGTGTTTCTTCAAGGTAAATGAGTATGGCACCCTGAGGGGAGCCTTGCCGGAAGACATGGGCTCCTTTACTACGAGGTCCCCCACACAGGTCACAGTGGAGGAGGAAGCAGCCGAGTTATTGAGAGCGTATAGCAAGACTGACTTGAGTAAGTGTTCCATGGCGGTCACCCGATCCAGGTTAAAGAGCAGGTCCACCATCGGCAGGGGTCCTGAGAAGAGAAGCCACTAATCAGTAAGTAGTTCTTGGGGACAAACTGGAGGGAGCAGGAAGTGAGATGGAAGACTTAGTACTCAGTCATAAGCAGTTTCCCGTCCTTCTCCTCCCCTACTTCCTTAAGCCTCAAAAACAAAGCGAAGAAGGAAAATATAGAGGGTCTGGGTATGTTACTCAGGGGCAGAGCACTTGCCTGGCACGCAGAAGGGCCTGGAGTCATGCCTTGAGTTGGGTAGGGAGGTGAGGTTTTTTTTTTTTTTGTGATATGATCACTTTGAAGGATTGGCACCAGCTTGGGATATCTTGTGAGACTGCCTCAATCAAACACTCAAACACACACACATGTTCTCTCACACACACCCGCTCACAACACAGACACACAAAAGAGACTGGACCTTGTAGCCCAAACCCATAATCCTGCTCTCTTGGGAAGTAAAGGTCATTTTCGGCTACATAGCAAATTTGAGGTCAACCTGAACTGGTTACATGAGACAAAGGCACTGCCCACACCCACATGGGGTGACTCAAGCCTCAGAAGGTAGAGGCAAAAGGACCAGGAGGTCAATAGCCCCTTGGACTACCGACTGAGTTCGGCGGCCAGCCTGGCCTGTGAGAGGGTAGAGCAGCTGAGTGGAGCTCAGAGCTCAGTGAGTCAGGAGGATTGCTGCTACGTTTGAGAACTTGAGTTTGAACCTCCATGGTGGAGGGAGAGATCCAACTTCAGAAAGCCTTTCTCTGACCTCCAGACATGACCCCACCCCCAATCCACACATGTAAATACATTTTGTCTCCATAAAAGGGAGATCAGCTTTCCTGGTGAGGTAAAGCAAGAGACTATCATTACATCCCAGTTTTAGACCCAACAGCTCGCTCCAAACACAGGCAGGTGAGAAGAATGTCCCCCTTTGGTGGCGTCCCTACTGACGCAGCCAGGAGACCATCGGAAGCAACACTCGCTGGGCCTGGATGAAGCCCGTCAATTGAGAACATCTGACTGCCACGTGAGACTGGAAAGAAATGAGTGCTGCAGGAAAGTGGGCCAGACGCCCTGTACAGTCACGATGGCTTTCCTTACACTGTGAACTGGTAGCTGGGGTGTGTGTATGTTTGGGAGTATGTGTGTGGGGGAAGTTAATGGACACACTCTGTGGCACACATATGGAGGTAGAAAGACAACTTGTGGGACTTGGTTCTTCCAACATGTGAGTCCTGGGAACTGAACTAAGGCTGTCAGGTTGGTGGAAAAAACCTTCACCCACGACGCCATCGCCAAAGCCTGGGGTTTTCGTTGCCGATTTTTAAAGCCTCCCCCATTCTTCTTTCTTACCAAACTGTTCCCGCTGTTTTTGGTTTTGTAAGACAGGGTTTCTCTGTAGCTTTGGAGCCTGTCCTGGAACTCACCCTGTAGACCAGGCTGGCCTCAAACTCACAGAGGTCGGCCTGCTCTGCCTCCTGAGTGCTGGGATTAAAGGTGTGTGCCACCACCGCCCAGCCTGTTCCCAGTGTTGACTAACACTTTGAGGTTTGGGTTTTTTTGTTTGTTTTTATTGTTGAGACAGGGTCTTACCAGGTAGCCCAAGCTGGCCTGGAACTCACTGGGTAGACCCAGCTGGCGTTGCTCTGAGCTCAGAGATCAGCCTGCCCCTGCCCCTGCCCCTGCCCCCTGAGGGCTAGAATTAAAGTCACGTGTCACTATGCCCTGCTTGACTTCTGTTGATACTGGAGGTCAAACGCCAGGCATTTGGCATACTCAATATAGAACTGTACTGTACCGCAGCCATACAGTTTTGTACTGTGCCAGACAAAGACTGAACCTTCCTCTCACAGGAAAACAAGCGAGAGAGAAATGTCCCATTCATCACACCCACTACCGGCTCAGAGCGAGGTTTTGGCACAATGCTAGGCCAACAGCTTGGTAGAATAGAAAGAGATGCTAGCTACTTTCCCTGGTCTTTCAAGACATTACTCTCTTCTAGCCTTAACATATTGAGCTAGTATGCTGTTACAGGCCTGTAGCCCCAGCACTAAGGCAAGAGGGTCACTGAAAGTTTGAGGTCAGTCTTAAAAAAGAAAGAGCAGGAGGGAGGGAGGGAAAGTTCAAACAAAACAAAAATCTGCCGGGCGGTGGTGGCGCATGCCTTTAATCCCAGCACTCGAGAGGCAGAGGCAGGCGGATCTCTGAGTTTGAGGCCAGCCTGGTCTACAAGAGCTAGTTCCAGGACAGGCTCTAGAATTAGAGCGAAACCCTGTCTCAAAAAAATTAAAAAAAATCCCAAAAAAACAAAAAAAAAATCTATCGTACTAATTTTTTCTTTTTGCAGTTTTTTTTTTTAAAGACAGGGCTTCTCTGTGTAGCCCTGACTATCCTGGAACTTGCTCTATAAACAAGGCTAACCTCCAACTCACAGACCCTACTTGCCTCTGCCTCCTGAGTGCTGGGATTAAAAGTATGCCACCACTGCCCAATCACACTAGTTTCTTAACTAATGATGGTTTAAGCTAACAAAACACACACACATATATACACACACCAAGCAAACAGTGTCATCAGTGCTACTGCCCAGGAATGTAGTAGCAGAGGGCTTAGCTAGCATATGTGAGTCCCCCAACCCTATTTGATCCTTAGCGCCACCACACCAAAAAAGAATTCAAGAGCTTAAGAAAAAAATTAAAGCCAGGCCGTGGTGGTGCATGCCTTTAGTCCCAGCACTTGGGAGGCAGAGGCAGGCAGATCTCTGAGTTCAAGACCAGCCTGGTCTACAGAGTGAGTGTCAAGATAGCTAGGGCTATTATACAGAGAAACCCTGTCTCAAAAAGAAAAGAACTAATTTGTTTCACTTGGATACTGAGAATAATGCCAAAAGAAAAAATGTGTGATGCTGTAAACCTGCATGATCCTAGTACTCAAAGGGCTGAGGCAGGAGGATGCAGACTTTGAGTAGAACCTGGGTGACAGGGTAAGATCTTGCTTCAGAACAAACAAATTCAAATCAAAGCCTGGCTCCTCTTAGTAACAGAAACATTGAAGCTCCTGTCTCCTCTCTCCACCCAGTTGAACAATTTGCTCTTACCCACCTGTGGCCTGGTTGCCAGGAGCTGGCTCGTGCTTGGTATAGGGGCTGAAGAGCCGAACAGTGTTGTAGAGGTGACTTCTGCTGGGTTTAGGAACCCCTTCCTTGGTAGCATATGTCTTATAGAGCTTTTTCATGTAGTAGAGCGCTCTGGAGTCAGGTTGCAGCTTAGGGGCCTCACCTCTCCTATCAGACAGGACCCTAAAGAGGGGAGGCAAGAGACCCGAACTGTCGGTCCCATCTACGGGCAGCAGCAAGGACCAAGGATCTGCCTCAGACTCCAAAGCTGCACTGGCTCCAGTCTGGGATTCTCCCCTAGAATCCTGAGAGCTGAGGCTAGTAAGAAAACACAGCCAGGCAAAGCAGCAAAATCCAAACCGGAGTTTGCTGGGAAGTGCCATGGCTTGGGAGAACTAGGAAGAAATGCATCTCCCCTACGCCAGTCTTCTTTCTAAAGACTGGGAAAGCCCTGGCATGGTCCTTAAATAAAATCTAGGTGTGGAGGACCAGCTTCACTTCTGTAATCAGACCTCAAGGATGCCTAGCTGTAGGTTATTTTTCATCAGCTCTACAAATCAGCTGTTAGCACATTT
This sequence comes from Ondatra zibethicus, assembly GCA_004026605.1. Classification (NCBI taxonomy): domain Eukaryota; kingdom Metazoa; phylum Chordata; class Mammalia; order Rodentia; family Cricetidae; genus Ondatra; species Ondatra zibethicus. The sequence continues at coordinate 18,800 of PVIU01016463.1, forward strand.
TTATACAATTTGTTCTTATTAGATGCAGACTTGTCTACTTAGCTTTTTTCCATTTTCCCTGACATTTACTTCAAGCCCACCAAGTATTATTACCTTCGTGGACTATTTATACAGCTGAAAACCCAAGAACAACCCAAAGAATTATAAAACAAAATATCTTAGGGCTGGAGATGTAACTGCAGAAATATTAGGTTTGTTTTTTCTCTTGATTCACCATCTCCACAGCTCTCACTGGCTTAGTACTAACTGGTTACTTATTGCATAGTGAGTTGGAAACACAGGAAGTCACAACGGGTACAGAAATTCCAGAGTGACGTTAGGCTGTTCAGCCTGTCCAGGTGGCCTAGTACAGAGCATGGAAAGTTGGCATAGGACAACAGTACTCGCAGTGAGCTTTAAAAGAAGACATGGCGGCGCTGGGGGAGGGGAGTTGCAGGTGTGATGCACACCTTTAATCCCAGCTCTCAGAAGGTACAGGCAGGTGGATCTCTATGAGTTCAAGGCCAGCCTGGTCTACAGAGAGGGTTCTAGGAAAGCTAGGGCTACATAATATGGAGACCCCATTCCAAAATAAAAAGAGGCCATTATGGAGCTGGAGAGATGGGTCAGTCATTAAAGACCACTAACTGTTCTTCCAGAGGACCTGGGTTCAAATCCCAGTCACCCACATGGTAGCTTACAACTTTTTTTTTTTTTTTTGGTTTTTCGAGACAGGGTTTCTCTGTAGCTTTTGAAGCCTGTTCTGGAACTAGCTTTTGTAGACCAGGCTGGACTCGAACTCACAGAGATCCACCTGCCTCTGCCTCCGGAGTGCTGGGATTAAAGGCATGCACCACCACTGTCCAGCTAGCTTACAACTTTCTTTAACTCCAAGATCAGACACCTTTACACAGATAGGCATGCAGGCAAAACACCAATGCACATAAAATAAAAATAAATTATTTTTAAAAAGAGGACATCACCTTTAATCTTGACCAATTTAAAAATACAATATCCTGGGACTGGAAAGATTGCTCAGCAGTTAAGGTCAGTGGTTACTCTTCCCAGAACAAATTATGTGGCTCATGACCACCTGTCACTCCACTTCTGGCATCCTTAGGAATGTAAAACACCAACTATAAAATGAAAATAACAAGTATTTAAAAAAAAAACCTCCACAATATCTATCTGGACGGCAATATAGCTCTGAGAATAAAAGCACTTGCCACCAAGCCTAATGACCAAAATTCAGTCCTACAAACCTGCATCCAGTCTCTAAGATCCGCATGGCAGAAAGGGAGAAGAGACTCCTACAGGTGTCCTCTGACCTATACTCACATGCACCCCTGCCCTTTGCACACAGAATACATATTTTATTTAAAGGAAGCAAATACAGAAAGCTTCTATTTGCTCAAAGGAATCAATGCCTTTTGAAGCAGAACAGAAACCAAAAATATCCTAACTACTATCAATACTTTCAAAACTAGCACATCAAACTTGATTTTCATTAGAATGCCATTTTCCACACTAGTAATAAAAAATGTAAGACCCAGATTTTTTTTTATATTTATTGAGTTCTACATTTTTCTCTGCTCCCCTCCCTGCCACTCCCCTCCCTCCTTCAACCCTCCCCCAAGGTCCCCATGCTCCCAATTTATTCAGTAGATCTTGTCTTTTTATACTTTCTACTTCCCACGTAGATTAGATCTATTTCTCTCTTAGTGTCTGTATTGTTGTCTAAATTCTCTGGAATTGTGGTTTGTAAGCTGATTTTCTTTGCTTTATGTTTAAAAACCACCTATGAGTGAGTACGTGTGATAATTGTCTTTCTGTGTCTGGGTTACCTCACTCAAAATAATGCTTTCTAGTTCCATCCATTTTCCTGCAAAATTCAAGCTGTCGTTATTTTTTTCTGCTGTGTAGTACTCCATTGTGTAAATGCACCACATTTTTT
>PVIU01016463.1:20832-45037 GCA_004026605.1 Ondatra zibethicus
AGGGGTTGTACCAGCTTGCATTCCCACCAGCAATGCAGAAGTGTTCCCTTTTCTCCACAACCTCTCCAGCATCAGTTGTCATCAGTGTTTTTGATCTTGGCCATTCTTACAGGTGTAAGATGGAAAAGACCCAGATTTTATATATATTTTTATATATGTGTGTGTGTGTATGCAATTATTGCACCTCATCTTCTGAACAAGGATGTCACATCAGCCTCTCCTCGTTAAAGGCGATGACAATCTGAGAACACTTCATGTCACAGTCACCTCATTTGCCAGCACCAAGTCTGCCTCATCTGAGGCCTCTGTTTCGTGAGAAACACTGGATCTCCAGTGCTGTCTGTGGCACCTGTTATTCATTCTGGTCAAGAGCCCTGGGTTTGTCGGCAGCAGCTCTTTCCTTCTTCGATCTGCTCTTATCAGATTCACTCCAGACAAAGATTTCCTTTCTGTACCATCTTTTTCATTACCAGCTTTTTGAAAACTAAGAAATGCTTCAATTAATTCTGGACAATCTAAATTTTCTTCTGGTTCCCAAGTATTCTCAGCATCTGTGAGCCCCTTCCACTTGAGGAAATGCTCCACCCTCTTACTCACTCACTACACGTGGGTCCAGGACTTACTTTTTCTACTACAAATTCTTCAGGTTCTGCCTCTTCAACTTTTTTGCTCCAGGTTGCACTCCTCAGCTAAGTCACATCAGAGGGGCAAAATACATATTTTAAAAGTAATGGAAAGTACAATATCCTAGTGTCCTTGTTTTGGTCTACAATTCATGTGACCATACTCTGGTCGGAAGGTTTCAAGATATATGCAAGTAGTACATATTTAATATGTACTATTAAATGTAAGTCTTATTTATTTTTTATTTTTATTTATTTATTTATTTATTTGGTTTTTCGAGACAGGGTTTCTCTGTAGCTTTGGAGCCTGTCCTGGAACTAGCTCTTGTAGACCAGGCTGGCCTCGAACTCACAGAGATCCGCCTGCCTCTGCCTCCCGAATGCTGGGATTAAAGGCGTGCACCACCGCCGCCCGTCTTATTTATTTTTTTAACAAGCCACCCAGATGGCAGAATTCACGACAGAATTTTAGTCCTTGACTAACGTATTTGTGTTCCTGCCTTGGAACTGAGACCAGGCTAGATAGTGTTTTAGGAGAACCCGGGGCAAGTGCACCATGCAAGGAGGGGCTACCTAGGGCCCCTCGGAAGGTGACCATCTTCTGGAAGAAAGTCAACCCATACTCATAACACAAGATAAAAAGTCAGTGTGTGCAGCACCTGATTAATAAAGCCGAACCCTTGCAAAACTGAAGCTCAGGGTCCGCCAAGCCGCCCCAGTTTGATCGCCAGATTATAATTGGCCAGTCATTCCATTTACAGGCACTGGGAGAAACAGAAAGGTCCGTGAGTCCCACAGGACAGTATTAGTTAGGAGAACGCACTTTGGGGAAAACACAAAAGTTCCATAAAGAGAGGAAAGAGCCGGGGCTCGATGACACACCCTGCCCGAACTGAAGCCCCTCTATAGCTCCCATGACCACGACCCGCGTCTGACAATTGTCTGACGAAGAGCTGATGATTTGTAACTGAACTGGGAGAAATGTCTGTGTCACATCCTCGACAAGTCTACCGGCTGCCAGTGGTTTGCTAGGCAGCGAACTCTAACTTTGTGCTGCAGTCATGAGGGTCTGTCTACAGTCCAGCCCCTTTTGGTTACGGGGATCCCATGCAACTGGCACTCCTCCGCTAAAAGACAGCCAGGAGGACAAAGTCCCTTTTTTTCCTCTTTTGGCAGCTTCCAGCTCTGGTATCTATCCAACGAAAACTCTGGCACTAAGCAGAAAGAACCAGGTCTTGGAACGCCCACATGCCCCAAGCCCCGCCCGTTGGCACAAACCACGCCCTATGCACCTAAAGGCCCCGCCCCATGCCCCCATCTAGGCGGGAGCCTCACCGACATTCACCTAAACTCTATCCATTGCTCGCTAAAATCCGGGCCACGCACTCATCAAGCCCCCCAATTTCTTTCCAAGCTCCGCCCACATACCTACATAAGCCCGCCCGCCCACACGTCCTCTACGCTCCGGTAAGGCCCACGTGCTCCGTTAAGCACCGCCCAGCCTCTCGAAGAACCGGTTCTGCACCTGTAAGCCCCGCCCCCTCCCTCTAGGCCCCAGGCGACTCCCGCCCGCGCGGAAGGCCACTCCCAGGTCCGCTGTCCAAGCCATTTTCTCTTTAGAGCTGGTCGGCGTCTCCCCCTGGAGACAGAAGGAAAATGGTAGTGCCCGGAAATGACGTTAAGATCGCAAGGCGCGGCTTCCGCCTCTCCCGGAAGTGGCGTTGAAACCGGGCTCAGCGCGGTGGAGGTAGAGGTGACCTGGTGGCGAGGGTCGGTACGGGGCAGTGGGATTTCCTTGCGGGCCTAAGCCACGCTTGTGTTCTCCGTCCTTAGGGCCGCCGCCACCATGGGCCGCGAGTTCGGGAATCTGACGCGGATGCGTCATGTGATCTCCTACAGCTTGTCACCCTTTGAGCAGCGCGCCTTCCCGAACTACTTCAGCAAAGGCATCCCCAACGTGCTGCGCCGCACTCGCGAGCGCATCCTGCGCGTGGCGCCGCGTGAGTGCGGGGCGGGCAGGGGAGGGCGCACCTTTCCTTCCAACATCCCCGACCAGACGTGGAGTTGTCACCATATCGAAGTGACTGGCCTAAGGTCACTTGGATGACTCCAGCGTCTCCCTCTGAGGTCATCGCTGTCCGCTATCAGGGATGAAATGCTGATGCAATGTCTTGTGCGCCGATTTGCTGACGGTGTCATGGCATTGCGAATATGCTAGGAACCCGTGGAAGGTGCACTTAAATTTGATGGAGAGGTTGAAGCCCGATCTTGGTGTGGAACCCAGGCTGGCCTCACACTTACTTGTGATTTTATTGCCTTGTCCTCGGGACTGCTGGCTGGGGTTATAGGCATTCGCCAGCACAGCAACTTGAAATGTACTTTTAAGACAGCGAAGTTTATGTTAGATAAATTTCATCTTCAGTTATCTCATGAAATTTTTCATTTAGTGTTAAGAAGGAGAGAGACTAGGAAGGTCAAGGCTAAATCTTATGGTCATTATTTTGGTTGCTTATAAAATGGGTGTGTAATTGTAACCATTTTTTAACCTCTTATTAAAAGTAGTTTCTGGTCGTGATAATGCCTGCATTTAATCCCAGCGTTCAGCATTGCCAGGGGCATAAATTTCAATTTTTTCATTCCCGAGGCAGAGGAAGGTGGATCTACATAGTTTGAGGCCAGCGTGGTCAGGTCCCCAAGGGCCATGTAGTAAGAGCCTGTCTCAAAACAAAAACATAGGGCTGGAGGTGGCTCAGCACTTAAAATCACTTGCTGCTCTTTCAGAGAATCTGGTTCCGTTCCCACCACCCATATCGTAATTCACAAGCACCTGTGACTCCAGTCTTAAGGGAACTGGCACTCTGTTATTGCCTCAGTCACGGGGCATGCGTGTGGTACACAAACATACTTACAGGTGAAACAGTTATAAAATATAAAAAGCAAAGGCTGGGCATTCATGCCTTTGATTCCAGCATTCAGGAGGCAGAGGCAGGCATGTCTCTGAATTGCAGACCAGTCTGGTCTACATAGTTAGTTTCAGGACAGTCAGCCAAACAGAGACCTTGTCTCAAAAAAAAAGCCAAAGACACCTTTAATCCCAGTACTTGGGAGGCAGAGACAGGTGGATCCCTGAGTTTAAGGATAACCAGGGCTACACAGAAAGACCCTGTCTCCAAAACGAAACAAGTTAAAAGCTAGGGACAACAGAAAGGCAGGCAGAATGGTAGAAAGTCGAAACTGAGGACCGAGGGCAGGACATGGTGCACAACAGAGGCTAGCCCAGTTCACACAGACCGTCTCCACCCCACTCCCAGAGGAGCTGAGGTTATGTATGCTCTGTGCTCACGGCTTTCTCTCTTGACTGTTATAGCATTTGTAGCATTTTATCTCATCTACACCTGGGGGAACCAGGAGTTTGAGCGGTCCAAGAGGAAGAACCCAGCCATGTACGAAAATGACAAGTGAGCAGCACCCATCTGGATGACAGTTTCCTGCCTGAAAGCCCCTTCTCTGTGAGAGGAGTCTATATTATGTGTTCTGAAGATGCAATAAATTACTTATGTCACAGGCTTTCTTGTTGTGACTTTGCTTATTTGAGACAAGGTCTCACTCACTACATGTATCTGACTGGCCTGGACGACCTAAGAAGTCCACCTACCTCTGCCTCTGCCATGGTATTGAACAGCATGCCTGGACCAAGTTTGTTTTTTGAGACAAGGTTTCTCTGTGTAACAGTCCTGGCTGTCCTGGAACTAGCTCTTGTAGACCAGGCTGGCCTCGAACTCGCTGAGATCCACCTGCCTCTGCCTCCCAAGTGCTGGGATTAAAGGCGTGCGCCACCATCTCCACCCCAACCCTCATGATTGTTTTGTTTTACAAGCAGAGTCCTTAGCGTGACTGGGTATATTCAAGTCATGATGATCCCTTTCCCGGCACAAGCCCTGAAAGGTGGTTGGGGGTAGTTGTGAGTGGCATGGGTTCGGGAATGCCAGCTCTTGACCCAGCTCTGCTCCCATTATAACTATAAAGTCTAGTAATGACTCTGTAATTAGGATGTCAGGTGTTCTTCATAGCCACATAAAGGAACTTTTAACTCCCAGCAGTCTTTGAAGTAAGCGTTATAATCTCCGCAGATGAGGAATCACAGTTTAAGTACTTTGCCCAGAAGCACATGACAGTGAGTTGGTAGAGCCAGGTGCCAGTGTGTGGTTTTCAAACCATGCCCATGCTGCTTTGCTCCCCAGGGAAGGCCTTAGCCTGAGGGGTTTCATCTGTGAAAGGAGACCATGGTGCCATCCCTTGGCTGTTACAGCCCTTGTCAGTCAGGGAACCATGGTTGGCTTTTTGTCATGGAGCCAATCCAACAGTGGCTTTTAGCTGTATGTGGACCACAAGGTCTAAAAAGACTCATCCTTTTATGGAAAAGGTACACCACTTGCCCTAGAATCTTTGGATGCCCTTGTGTCCTCTTCCCCTGGAGATGATAGGGCGGGCATGCAGGGCAGTCCTGAGCTTATGGCTTTGTCAGTTGGCTAAGGACACTGCTGCAGACTGTAGCAGCTCACAGTGTGATGTTGCACTCAGACGTTTTGCCTGATGATTGCTAGCTCGTGCCAAAAATCCTCAAAAGAGCAAATGACAAGCCGGATCGTAGTGGTGCACACCTTTAATCCCAGCACTTGGGAGGCAGAGGCAGGCGGATCTCTTGAGTTCGAGGCCAGCCTGGTCTACGGAGTGAGTTCCAGGACAGGCTCCAAAGGTACACAGAGGAACTCTGTTTTGGAAAACCAAAATAGGGGGCTGGAGAGATGGCTCAGTGGTTAAGAGCACTGACTGCTCTTCCAGAGGACCCGGGTTCAATTCCCAGCACCCACATGACAGCTCACAACTGTCTGAAGATCCAGTTGCAGGGGATCTGACACCTTCACACCAATGCACATAAAATAAAGTTAAATAAACCCTAAAAAATATTTTAAAAAAACCCAAAATAAATAGATAAATTAAAAAGAAAGACTTCCAACAACAGAAAACCTGTAGTTTGCATGTACTGTGAGGCAGGATATAGCAATGACTGTGTCTTATACCCATGCCCTATATCCATTGTTCTCAACCTTCCCAATGCTGCAAACTCTTGCAACCCTTTAATAGTTCCTCGTGTTGTGGTGAACTCAACCATAAAATTATTTTCATTGCTACTACATAACTGTATATTTGCTAGTTATGAATCATTATGTAAATATCTTTTCCAGTGGTCTTAGGTGACCCCTGTGAAAAGAGTGTTTAGTCCCTGCCCAAAAGGGGTTGAGACCCACAGGTTGAGAATGTGCTTTAAACTGTCACTCTGGAGCCTTAAATGTCTACAAAACATGTCTGCACGAGGGTGTTTGAATTAGCTGTAGTGGAGATGGTGAGGTGAGCAAGCCCAGGGAAATAAATTCCCAGAGTTGTGCCCATTCCCAGTCCAGTTTCCATGTTTGACTCTGTCCAGATTTATTCCTGTGTCTTAGAACCCATGAGTCAGTCATAGACTCCTTTAGGAATTTGAAATAAAGCCAGGCAGTGGTGGTGCATGCTTTTAATCCCAGCACTTGGGAGGCAGAGGCAGGCGAATCTCTGTGAGTTCGAGGCCTGGACTACAGAGTGAGTTCCAGGACAGCCAAGGCTACACAGAGAAACTCTTTCTCAGAAAAAAAAAAAGAAGAAAGAAAAAGAAAGAAAGAAATAGAAAAGAAACAAGCTGCGGGCCTCAAGGGGTGGAAATATAGCCATACCCATCTTGACTCTGGACACACCAGCTCAGAAGACTAACTTTAGTTTTCTTAGCCCACAGCAGGAGACGGGCCTCTCAGTCTGACCTTTTAAAAATACATATATTGGGCTGGAGCGGTTGGTTCAGTGGTTAAAAGCTTTAACTGCTCTTCCAGAGGTCCTGAGTTCAATTCCCAGCAACCATATGGTGGCTCACAAACATCTGTAATGATATCTGGTGCCAACTTCTGTCTGCAGGGACACATGCAGGCAGACCATTGTATACATAAATAAATAAATCTTAAAAAAAATAAAAATACATATATTATTGTATGTGCATATATGCGCCACAGTGTGCATGTGGAGGCAGGAGGACAACTTTGTGAGATCAGTTCTCTGCTCTCTGTTTCTACCTTTATCTGAGTTCAAACTTGGGGCACTGTTCTTGGATGGCAAAAGCCTTCACGGTAGAGGCAGCCCCTCAGCCCATCGTGAGTGGGCTACTGTCAGTGCTTTGATGTTCAGGGGTTCTGTTTATGGCTAAAATCATCCCTTATGACTGATCAAAGAGTTTTCCCCTTTGAGCTTAGGGACAGAGGGCTCAGCCATGTGAAGACTCTGACCCTACAGGACCTGGATGTCTTTTTATTTATTTATTATATTCTGTCTGTGTGTATGCCTGCAGGCCAGATTACAGATGGTTCTGAGCCACCATGTAGTTGCCGGGAATTGAACTCAAGACCTTTCGAAGAGCAGGCAATGCTCTTAACCACTGAGCCATCTCTCCAGCCCCCAACCTGGAGTCTCTTTAGGGACTTGTTCTGTTTGTAGAGATTCACAAAGGATAATGTGAAACGCCCTGCCCCATTCACATGATGAACGTGCGTGCGTGCGTGCGTGCGTGTGTGTGTGTGTGTGTGTGTGTGTGTGTGTGTGTGTGTAAGCAGGAGGTTGGTGTCGACATCTTCTGTTACTCTCCACTGTATATTTTGAGACAAAGCATTGAACCTCAAAGATTCAAGCCAGCTGAGCTGGCCACCAAGCCCCAAGGGTCCCCGCCCCACCTCCCGATGCGAGCATTGCAGACCTGCTGCCACACCTGGTTTGCTATGTGGTGCTGGTGATCTGAACTTAGGTCTTCCTGTTTGTGTGGCGAGTACTTTAGCAACTGAGCTATCTCAAGCCTTTTAAGGACAGAGATAGCACTGTGGTCCCATGGCTTAGATTCCCACAGCTCTTTTGTTGGCTGTGATGCCACCATTTGCTCCTTTGAACTCTTTCTGGAAAAGCCCATGCTTCTGCTCTCACATGGATCTCCCCTGTGAGCCGCAGTCTGGAAAGGAGAGCGCTCTTCACTCTGCCAGTATTGTGTTCAGGCCACAGGCCTAGTACAGGCCCAGGCAGTCAAAAAAACAAATGCACTTTGACCCTTTGTTGAAATTTTACCTGGAAACCTTTTTCCCATTTCTAAGACTTTCATCTTTTCCTAGGCACACCCTGCTCAGGGACAATGCAAAAGTGTCCCATTACCACCAAATCTCCACCCTGAAGACACTCAGACAGCTCCGCAAGTTCCCTACCCTTTCTCCTGAGTATCCCTGGGGTTGTACCTGGAGCGAGCAGACTCTCCTAGCAAACTGTTTGTCTTTCTCTTCTTGTAAATTAACCATTTGAATCCCCAAATGTGCCCATGAGGCCTGAGGCCTCTCATCTCACTGTCAGAGCAAAAGACTAAAGCTGAAGAGGGAAGGACTGGCCTGTGGTTAGACTCTGCAGCCTTCAGCTGCTGCCTCCTGGTCAAGAACTCTTTCCTTCCAGCTGAAATTAGGGCAGCTGAGGCCTGTGAACTGAAGGAAGGAACTTGTAGTTCTTCGTTCATATAATAACATATTTGACAGGAGAGAGAGAACAGGCGGATTGTTTAACTTTCAGGCACAGTGCCGTTTTTGTTTGTTTGTTTGTTTTTCGAGACAGGATTTCTCTGTGGCTTTGGAGCCTGTCCTGGAACTAGCTCTGTAGACCAGGCTGGCCTCAGAGAGATCGGCCTGCCTCTGCCTCCCGAGTGCTGGGATTAAAGGCGTGCGCCACCACCGCCTGGCCACAGTGCCGTTTTTCACAGAAAAGGTATACAATGGCTATGATAACTGGCGTCAGTTCTGCTGAGGGCCTAGATGCTGTTTCACCCACCTCTCAGAGTTTGAGAGGTGCCTTGTGTTTTCTTCTGTAGTACTGGGGATCGAATCCAGAGCCTTGCACATGCTGGACACACCCCTGACCACTGGGCTACTCTCACTACAACTTCCAGCTTCCACGATACCCTTTAAATCCAGCTGCAGATTGTGTTCACGTGTTTAGTAACTTGCCTCTAACAAGTCATTCCCTGGGAAGGAGAGCTGGCCTGCAGATGGCTTGAATCTGGGGGCCTTGGACAGTGTTGAAGTCATGAGAATGATCTTTTCCCTGAGCACAGGGCACAGACCGGCTCTTTCCATTGACTGGGCTATGATGAGCTTTAGAAAATACATGAAAGGCTGCCTTGATTTTGCTGAGGGAAAAGGCAGGCAGAAATGGAAGGCTGGGAGAAAACCCATTTTTTGGATGAGTGACATGTCACTGAGTGCTGGTGAAGGAGGGACTGGCACTGAGCCTACAGACCCAGCGGGTTCTAGGACACACACTGTCCAGTCTTGCTTATCTAATCACATCTGTGCTTACTCAATGTTCACTGGGTCACCACACAGCTTCTCCCAACTCTGCAAAGTTCCCACTTGGTCTCCTACTTGAGGTCATCCAGTATATAACCTCACGAGGCAGAAGGGGAGCAGCTGAACTGGTCTTGAACTGGTAGGATTTACTGGTTGGTTGTATTTGGTAGGTGGGTCTAGTCAGCAACTCTTATGCTGGGGAGTTCCCCACCAGACTTCCATTCTCTACAGAGGGCTGGAACCAGGGAAGACAGATCTGCCGAGTTAAATCCCCCCACACACACACACCAGTGTAAGGCCCATCACACTTCTCCCTTGGCGAAGAGCTACATTTGCTTTTCTTGGCGTTGACCACCAAGCTGCTCCTGCGGCATGGCAGTAGCTCCTCCAGTTTTGCTTGGGTAAAGAAACACAAACAGGCTCTTGTCCAAATGTCCAATCATGAAGATAAGAAGAGCCCTGTGAAGGGTTTATCAGTGAGACATCAGAGCAGGGAAAGAGAATCTGCTCTGTAATTTGTGTGTGTGTGTGTGGGGGGGGGTGTTTCTTATGGTCATAGGGAGATCTAAGTTCCTATGCATGTCCTTACTTTAAATTCAACTTTCCCCCCAAACATATTTTTTTTGAGACAGGGTTTCTCTGTAGCTTTTGGAGCCTGTCCTGGAACTAGCTCTTGTAGACTAGGCTGGCCTCGAACTCACAGAGATCCGCCTGCCTCTGCCTCCCGAGTGCAGGGATTAAAGGCATGTGCCATCACCGCCCGGCTCCCCCCAAACTTATTAAAACACCCATGTTTGACTTGAGTGTGGTGGTCCACTTCCAAGACCAAGGCGGGACTGTGAAACTGGGCCAGCCTGGGCTATGCTGTGAAATGTTCTCAAAATCAAAGGTCTTATCACGTAGTACCCATAACATTCAGTATAGTCAAGTGCTGATTTAGAGACCTACAGGGATCTCTATTAAAGCCAACGAATGTTTGGGCTTCAGACACAGCCTAACATCTGCTGCCCCGAGGCTGCCGGAAGATGTGCTTTGTTGAAGCCCCAGTTAACTGCTGAAGACAAAGCCCAGGATTCATTTGGTGTTGTCAGCACACAAGTAGTAATGATGCAGATTTAAGAGTTTCTGCTACCTCCTCCCTCGTGTTCTTAAAAACAAAAAGCTATTCATCCATCCATCCGTGGCTCAAGTGGCAGTATTGGCTCATCCCCTGGAGGGAAGGCAGAGTTTGGGTTTTCACAGCAGGTCTCCACTGAGATGGTGGTGGGGAACTGGGACACTGTAGAATGCTGGCTTAAGTATCCTCCCACAGGAGGAACAGAGGCCCACATCCAATTGCCTGTACATGGCAGGTCAGTTTTTTGCCTAGAAAAGCTCAGGGGTCAACGTTACTTCATAGACTTCATTAGAATTCTATTTTGATTATAATCAACTCACTGTGTTATTTTAGGACTTTTTCTTGGTTCTGGGAATTGAAGCCATGACATCATACGTGTCCTCACTGTTAAACTCCCAGCCTATTTTAGAAGTGTGGACAGGTTCCTGGTCTCCCTCCTGGATTCACATGGCTTTCAGAGGGAAGGTGGGGACAATGCTGACTTCTGATAAGATGGGTGTAAGGGTCCAGACCAGCAACATCATCAAAGTCCAGAAGAGGGATCACTAAGTACAATGTGCCTGAAGTGTAGCCCGTGATTACATTCTTTAGGTACATATTAACCTATTAAATCGATCCTGATTACAAACAATCTTTGCCCCTACCTCACCTGGCAACCATGAGAAAGGCAGATAGATGTCAGCCTATAAAAGGAAACGGGAACTATCCCCTGGCCTTCAGGCTCCAACATCTTCCTTTTGCCAAGATGCTACAGCTCAAACTCTTTGCAGTGCTCATGACTTGCCTGCTGTTGTTGAGCCAGGTAAGAAAGAATACATGTGAAGCTGGATATAGTAGCGGCCATGGAATTCTAAGTCAGACTCAGCCCTGAGAAATGCTGTTAAAACTCCTGCAACCTGGGTGTTTGGCAGAGGGTGGATGCTTTCCAACCTGAAGTGGATATGCGTCTGCTCTATAGGTCAATGGCTCCCCAGTACCAGAACTGAGTCCAGCAAAGAGATCCCGGAGAATGACCCCATTTTGGAGAGGGGTTTCCCTCAGGCCCATTGGTGCTTCATGTCGGGATGATTCGGAGTGTATCACAAGACTATGCAGGTATTTGACAAGCCTGGGTGCAGGGTGGGCCAGAGACCTCTGGGAATCGGGGAGAGGTGAGATCCAAGGGTAAAGCTGAGACAGGGGTAAGGTGTGCATAGAGATGGAATTGCAAGTTCCATGGAGGAGAGTTCCTTGACAGCCAAGGACCATTCAGATCCCTAACACTGGGCAGATGAAACAGGGAAAAGTGGGAGCAGCAGAGGTGGTCTACATCCAATCGTAAACACTTCTTTTCTTCCCCCGCTAGAAAAAGGCGCTGTTCTCTAAGTGTGGCCCAGGAGTGATGTCCATACCAGGGGAAAAGTCAGCTCCAACAGTGCTCCGTTATATGGAATATTGGTTAACTGCATTTAAGCAAAGCACCCTTGTGTTTTTAACATTTAAAGAGAGATACTTGCTTTAAACTGGTCTCCATTTCTTCTTAGAATGTTGTTAATACATAGACGTTGTACATAGACATAACTAAGTTTGTCAGAGTTTATTTTTCTATAAATACTATTAAATGTCTCAAATCCAAATTCTGGCAGTCTGGAATTGACACTTGACTGACTCACTTCACACATTATAGGAAAGAACGCTCACTATCTAAGGAGTGGTGCTGCTCCACCTTGGAGGTGTGGAGAATACCCACTCTTCAATGAATCTTATACCAGGCTTGACAGAGGCAATGCTCAACAACAATCAGTCTGTGCAGAGCACAGCAAGCTTGACAGAGGCAATGCTCAACAACAGTCAGTCTGTGCAGAGCAGACCATGGCTCTTTGCTCTGCAAAGAACTCTTTAGGCTGGCATGTGCCACCTGAGGACTATAAGAGTTTGTCTATAACTTTATGAACATAAAACAGAAACCAAAGAAAAGCCTGACTTAATAAAACAATAAGCTGGGTGTAACGCGAATTCTAATTGTTCTTAATAACATAAACTCAGAGTCAGATATTGGGGTAAATGCTGAAAAGATCAGAGAAAAAGCCAGCCACTAGAGACTTTTTACCTCTACCATATCCTCAGTCCGAAGGGGGCAAAATCCTGTCCCCATGAATTCTCAGACTGAATGCTCTGAGCTCCTGTCTCCTCCCACCTTATAGTCCTCTCTTTTCCCAGCCATATCCCTTCCTGTCTCCATCTCCCTAGTGCTGGGACATAAAAGTATGTGACTCTCAAGTACTAGGATTTAAAGGTGTGAGAGCCACACATCCTGGCTCTGATTCTCTCTCTCTCTCTTTTTTTTTTTTTGAGACAAGGATTCTCTGTGTAACAGTCATAGCTGTCCTGGAACTAGCACTTGTAGACCAGGCTGGTCTCGAACTCACAGAGATCCACCTGCCTCTGCCTCCCGAATGCTGGTGTGTGCCACCACCGCCCAGCTGGCTCTGATTGTCTGTTAAACTGGTTCAATCTTGTGTAGCCTAGAGTGACCTTGAACTCACAGAGATCCAGTCTGTCTCTGCCTCCCAAATGCTGGGATTAAAGGTGTGTGCCAACACTGCCTGGCCTCTATGGCTAACTAGTGGCTAGTTCCCCACTCTGACTGTCAGGCAAGCTTTATTTGTTAAAGCACTAACAAAATATCACCACAGCTGGGCATGGTGGAACACACCTTTAATCCCAGTACCAGGGAGGTGGAGGCAGAGGCAGGCAGATCTCTGCTGATTCAAGGCTAGCCAGGTCTATATCATGAGTTCCAGGCTAGCCAGGCTACAAAGTGAGACCCTGTCTCAGAAAAACGAAAACAAAATCCAACAAATAAATAGTATAAATAAATAACGAATGAAACAATAATAGCCTATGTCTCAAGAGAATAAAAACAGGATTGAAGATTTCCATTGGTGCAGGACAATTGATATACATGGATAAGGGGACCTATGGCCATGAGTACAAAATTTCTGTACCCAGAAAATGAGACCTGTGCTGGTGGGATAAGACCATTACAGAGTAAGACTGGACTCTAAGATACAAAAGAGCAACTCTAGGAGAAAACCACAGTAGGAGCTGAAGAAGTGAGAGCACATGCATATAAACATTATACAGAAAAGCTATCTGATATTTATTAAACTTAGTTTCTCCAGCTATGGTTTGGCATTATACAAAGCATCGTAATGACACAGTAGAGTTAAAAAGAGTTTTACAAATTGAAATGTGATACCCTTGTCTCCAAATATTTTAATTGCCATAAATTTGTTTAAAAATACACATTAAACGCATGTTTGACACTCTAAACTTTCTATAATCTCAATACCACAAAATACATATAATATACTATACAGATGTGGAAAATCTAGTTAGTATATAATACTTTGCTCACCATTAACAGCTTATGTGAAATGCACATACTGACTTAGAAATCCTAGCTTTTGAGCCCCAAAGTACCTCTGAAATTTAATGTATTGCAACAAATAAAAATCACAGTATATAATTGAAATTTTGGTTGAAAGTGTCAGATGCCTAGATATTTTGGATAAAAGAAACGTAAGACAAAGATTGGATCATGTACAAGATGAAGGCCTCCTATCAGCAACAGTGCCTTTCTGCAGAGGCAATAGGCCTGTACTTTATCAATCGTGTTACTCCCCTCCAAAACCCTCCCCAAATAGCAAACCATTATTTACCAAATTATTTTAATTTCAAATAAAAAGATCTTCAATAAATATATAAGCATTTCCATCCTCCATATATAAAACTTCTCAAAATCATTCAAAACGGAGGCTAGGTAGAAATTTCCCTAAGTGTGCTTACCAACTGGGCATCTGGCCCTCAAGTGTGGCCTTTGCAGGCCCTGCCAAGTGAGCCAGCGCTGTTGGTGAGCCCCACCCCATCCCAGTACTGTTGAATGCTCATGTCAGTGATGTGCCAGGTGTGTGCATAATGGGGACACCTCTGAGACAACAACAAACTCAACAATACAGAAGCCATGGCATTGGTTTGAAAGGTAGCACTTCCAAACTGATGTCTTCCAGAGAGGTACAGAACAGGCAGAAACCCAGTGGCTAAAAGCTGAGAAGGAAGCTAACACAGAAGCAGCAAGGTCAAAGCCAAGTATTACGAGGATTTCTGGGTGGGAGCTTGTCCACGCTCTTCTGAGAGCTTTCTCTGGGTTTAAGGATGATGAGTTCTGCTTAGCTGAGTGATGGCAGCAAGGAGAGAGGTGCATGCGGACAGTCCTGAAAATCAACTTCTTAAAAATTAGCTATTTAAGCTGAAACCTCTAACTTCGTTGAGACTTCACTTAAACACCTTGTTCTAGATTCCATCTACAAAACAGGTGTAGCTTCTGTTTCCATCCCCTGCTCAGGAGACAGCAAGTTCTTTTTAATTAACATGTGAACAGGAGTTCCGCAGACCAACATCCTCTTACTCCATTTGACTTTTCTCAGTTTCTCTAGTAGTGCATGCTAGTCTCAACTGACAATCTCAGTGCTAGAATTCAAGCATGCACCACCACACCTGGTTCACCAAATAACTTTTATTTATTTCTTGGAGAGTGGGTCTCAGTAGCTCAGGCTCACTACCCAGCAAAGGCTGACCTTTGCCTCAGGGTATGCACCAGCACTCCCAGCCTTCTCTAACCTTAAGGACTTTTGTTACTTGCTGGCTTGATTTCAGGGTCTGAAAGTCAAAGCTCAATGCCTCCACTCATAAGTATGTGAAAGGCACATTCACCAATGTGACAACTGGGCCTTCTCAGTGCATCTTCCCAGTCATTCGTTACTTTTTCTGCTGATTTTACTCACAGCAACACTAGGTGTGAAATACTACTGGAAAAAGTCTGCCTCTCCAACTGAGATGTGAAGATGGATGGGATTTGTGTTCCACATCCTAAGGGAATATGAGACACAGGAGTCTACAGACTTGAACAAAGTGCTCTGGCTCCCCAAGTCACTTAGGTTTAGTCTATCACCACCCAGCCTAAAACAGGCATCCTCAGTAGATGTCCTTGGGACCCAGACACCTATAGACTCCTATAAACCAAAATATACAATGAAGCCATTTTGTTCAATTAGCTATTGGAAAATTAAAATCTTTCCCACCCTGTAAGAGCCCTATTACACTACAGAAGGGCTCAAATATATTTTAAAAGTTAATTTACTACAAATCATAGTAATTAAGCTTTAACAATCTAAAGGAATACACATTGCACCCTTGAATGTTAATATTCAAGGTGCCAAGAACAAAGTGTCTTAGATCAATTTAATAAATAATGTGGAAATAGTTGCACTAAGCTAAAATACTAAACACACACATTTTGACAAACTAATTCCATGTTTTCATACATACATACGTACATATATATAAAGTGTGTATGTGTACATAATTTTAAGATCCAAAGTTGCACACCCTCAGACCTAGAAGAGTGCACAGCATCCCCCTTCTCAACTGAGCTAGGCACCATCTAATGGAGCTATTACTGGCTGCACTACAAACTCCTCTGAGCACTGGCCTCAGGCAGCGCTTGTACTTCTGACAAGAACCTTTGTAGGCTCTGGCTACACAATGCAAGCTCATTCATTAAACATCAATGTACCAAAGTTTCAGCGGTTAAATACGAATGATGCTGCCTAATCTAGCTGATTAAATCTTTTAATTAAAAAAGCAAAGAACAATTTAAATTTAAAAACAAAACAACAATAACAAAAACAACAACAGCTACTCTAAAGCCACAAGTGTGTCATTCAAAGTGCAGCCCAGATGCCTATAAATCCCTAGTGCAAGAGCTTCCCAGAAAAACAGGCAAGTGTGGGCGCGTGCACACATTACTCTGAATTGTTTTAATATTGGAGAATTAAATCAGTAGAGGTCAATCTTCTTCCTTCAGCAGCAATATTTGTGAATATATTTGAAGACTCACTGATAATAAAGTGACTTCAAAACTTCTTGCCCAGAAAAAGGTGTTACTGAGCAAGGAAAGGGCTGGGTGCTCTCCAGCCAGAATGGGGCATGGGCGAGGCTGTGTAATCTGGAATGCCTGGAGGGAGTGCTCCCCACAGCCCATTCTCTCCCAGGCAGGATGACTGTGACA
Organism: Ondatra zibethicus; assembly: GCA_004026605.1. Classification (NCBI taxonomy): domain Eukaryota; kingdom Metazoa; phylum Chordata; class Mammalia; order Rodentia; family Cricetidae; genus Ondatra; species Ondatra zibethicus. The sequence goes on from PVIU01016463.1 coordinate 37,135, forward strand.
GCTCCCTCACTGCAATCATGTGAGATGCCTGTCCAGAGTCTAATGGTGCACGCTGCTGCCTCCTGGAACAGGAGTGTGATCTTAGAGCAGTGAACTGAGTATTAAAGATAATTGCTATTTCTAGTACTAACTATACACTGAATACAAGTTTCAGACTAAGTTTTAAATGGCTAAAAACCACTGAGGGCACCTACTGAGAAGGGAGGAATGGTCACTTGTAAAGGAGTCAAGGTATGTGCTGGACATGATGGACACAGAACATTTGAGAAAAGACACAGAAGAGAGTGTATGCTCACACACTATGACATCAAAAATTCAATTACTTAGGATCGGATTTTGATCCATTGCCCATTTCTACCTGGTGGGGAAAATCCTCCACAATGAAAGGCTTAACAATTTCATTCTCCAAGAATTGACAGTTTTAAAGAGAAAATATCTTAAAGCAGCACCATAAAACATGTAGGAAACTCTGCTTTAACACGACATCAGTGTCACTCCAGAATGTGTTGGCCGCCTTGCAGGACACACAGACCAGAGCTGGAAAGCAGAGGCCAGACTGCAGCTGCTAAAGTCTAAAAGCCCAAAGGGCACTTGTTCCACTTCTAAGACCTCCCTGAAGTTAAGGAGCCAGAGTGAGAGAGAAGAGGCAAGGACAGGACACACGACTGTTAGACCATGTCAGTCACCAGCACAAGAGAGGAGACAATGGCCTCTGAGGAAAAAGTATTCCTTAAACACACTACAATTAAATTAGAAAGGCATCAGAGGCAATTTCTCCAAGGGAAAAATGTTATGTTCAGCGTAAGCTATAGATATCAACCCTCAATGGTATGTAAAAATAATGAGGTACAAAGCAATTAAGCTCTGTGAATATGAGACTGCAGGACAAAGTCCACTATCTTTAGAAACAGGTGGTGAGAGAGACTAGAAGAGAGGACTCACAACACCGCTGGATGTGAAGATATTCTCTCTCTCTTCCCCTTTCCCATTTCAAGTCTGAACAAATCATCTGCTAATAACAGGGATTTTTTTTTCCTCCCCAATTGGATGGATTTTTGGAATGAGAAGGAAAAGCCATTTTCTGAAGCAGCATTATACCCAATTGATTATACTAAGTCAGGTACCAAAGCACTAGCTTTTCTGAAGGTATCTACATCTTAATGTGACTCTAAAGGAAGATTTAAAATCAAAGAGAATTTAAAATTATTATTGTAGAGGACCAACCAAGCATGGCTAATCTGGTCCCAGCATAAAACTTTATCTGTAAACAATCTGTAGAGTTATCATTTAAAGTTAAGATTTAAGGCACACCAGACATGACGGGGTCACTAAAAAGAAGGAAGAGAGACATTCCTCACCCTTCACTGCTATACGCACCTTGTTGGGAACAGTAGTTTGATAAGGAATTGTTACAGAGCTGGCTTCCTAAGCACTACCCCTATCATTTTCCCCTTTCCAAGAGAGCGCACAATGAGCCAAGTTAGGTACTCTCCTAATATGAATTTTCTTTTTTAATGTGACAAGGTCTCATGTAGCCCAGGCTAGCCCCAAACTCACTGTCTAGCTTTATGTAGCCTGTCACCACTACCCAGTGCTGGGATTACAGGCACGCACAACCATGCCCAGCTGCCACTGTGAGTTTTCTGATTCCGTCAGAAGCATACATCAGTGATGACGATCTGTGGAAAGAGAAATTCATCATCTCCACATTAGACATTGTGACACCTCCTTCCAAGCTCCAGTTACTGCATGGTCATATCTGAGCATCATAATCTCTCCACCATAGGGGAGATTTGCAGACTTCAACCTTCGAACATTACCAATGAAACAGGCTGCGACCTTCAGAAACTGGATCACTGTTTTCTGCTCGTTTTTAGGAGTAACTTACTCTGCTTCAGTGAAGTGTCAAATGAGTAAAACAAAGAATACAAGATTTTAATAAACCCACAGTTTTAGATTGTCCTTTATGAAGCCATTCAGTATGATGTGCTTCTCCCAGCAAGTCTATCTGCTTTTTTGTAATGCATTATATGCAATGTAGTCACCTTGTGATTGCTAGTGTTATTAACACACATTCACAGTTTTGAAATAATGCATATCAAACCAGACCCACTTTGCTTTTGCACCCATGTAGAATGCCATCTTCTCATGTTTAAGTGACTTTTCACATGTGGAAGAGCATCCTTAATACCAAGCATAAATCCTACAATAATAAAACTGTAGTAAGACTTGAAATAACATTAGGTAATTAGCTATAGAAAGAACATGTCCTGTCATGGACAAGTTAACTCTTATCTTAGAAAACATTAAGTAACACAGCTCCCCAAATATATAAATAAAATGCCTACATTAAATTTATGCTAAATAAATCAACAGAATAAATTTATAGGCAGGAATAACTAAGCTTTAAACAAGCTCCAGTATGGGAACTTGAAAAACTGAAAATAAATAGAATTTTACTTGATTATTTATGAATTGTAACTGGAATTCCAATTACTGAAAACATCTTGCTGATGTACTGCAGGTTTAGAAGCATTTAAATACTTGTCACATTGGGAATATTGAAAGGGTCAATTGATATGATGGCTTTGGGTTATAAGAAACAAAAACATAAACCAAAAAGGAGAAAACCATTCCTCATTCTTAGTGTCGACTAGGTGGTGTGTTATGGCAGTTTTCCTTTGTGATGTGACACAGTGTTGTGGAAAAATCAGAGGCAACGAGAATATGCTCAGTTCAAGATATCAACTTGGCATCCTGCCGAAGCCAATGCAGTCCCTGCCGGGTGTAACGAGCCAGATCTGTCATGATGCTTGCATTAAAGATGAGAGGACCCATCACTTTGTCCAGTTCAGCAAAGAATTCTAGAAAATTAAAAACATTCAGTAAGTATCATACATTCTTTTGAATCACTGATTTTTTTCTGTAAAATAGCATGTCTCCCACATTGAGGGCCTCAAGGATCTCTCAAGTTCCTGATGTTATGCATCAGTTTAAACAGAACACAGTCATGCATTCCAAGATGAAGTATCTCTGATGAAGAGGGTCAATTGCTACACATTAAGATGGAGTACCAGTGGATTACTCAAAGCGCTCTGTATGTGCTATGTCTGTGCAGCAGTGGTAGAAAGCAGTCCTTGCAGGATTCCCACACTAGCCCCTGTGTAGCTCCACGACAGTCTATAACCAACCTTTCTCCTATAATCAGAAGTTTAAAAATTTACAGGATGGAAATAAAAGTATTCTTCCTAAGTGAAGAAAAGAAAAAAAAAGCAGAATATCGTTGGTAGTTTTTCATTCCTTCCCCCCAAATAGGGTTTCACGTAGCCCAGGCTAGCCCAAACTCCTTGTAACCGATGATAACCTCAAACTCTCGATCCTCACTGCTTTCTGCTCCCAACTGCTGGAATTATACAGGCAAGCACCACCATGCGTGGCACATAATGAATTTTCTATTTCCTAATAATGGACCTAGGCAACAGTCAACATGAATGTCAAAAGTGTAAGTTAAAGTTTAATAGGAAATGTTTCATGCTCATCAGAGTGGCACTACATAAATAATCTATTGACACTAAAAATTAAAAAAATAATAAACCGGGCAGTGGTGGCGCACACCTTTAATCCCAGCACTCGGGAGGCAGAGGCAGGCGGATCTCTGTGAGTTCGAGACCAGCCTGGTCTACAAGAGCTAGTTCCAGGACAGGCTCCAAAGCCGCAGAGAAACCCTGTCTTCAAAAACAAAAACAAAAAAAAAAAACCTACAGAGAAACCCTGTCTCAAAAATAAAAAAATTAAAAAAAAGGACATGGTCTTTCTATGTAGTTCAGACTGACTTCCAACTTAGAATCTTTCTGCCTCAGTCTTCTAAGTTCTGGGACTACAGGCCTACTTACCATGCCCAGATCTGATGAAGTTCTTTCTTTCTCCTTCTTTCTTTCTTTCCTTCCTTCCTTTCTTCTATCCTTCCTTCCTTTCTTTTCTTTCTTTCATTAGTTTTTTTGAGACAGGATTTCTCTGTTGTATAGCCCTGGATGTCCTGGAACTCTTTTTGGAGACCAGGCTGGCCTGCTCAGAGAGATTCACCAGCTTCTGCCTCCCGAGTGCTGGGATTAAAGGCATGCACTACTACTGCCTGGCTCGGGTCTAATGAATGGTAATAACAATAAAGGGTAAATACTATTCTAATAAGATGTACCACCTAGAACACATTATTTAAATACTGAAGTAATGTAACCAATAAAAAGGAAATAAAGGAGACAAGAACAAATGCAATGACAGCATGAGGAAGTAAGCAGTTGCAGAATGAGACAGTCTGTGATTCAGTCTCTTCTCAACATTAATGGCATGGTCAAATGAGGGGGAAATAGGTAGAGAGAGCACATTAAGAGACTAACAAAATGCAGCATTTAGACCTTGCTTGGATTCTATATGAAACAAATCCAACTGCTGTATTTTTTAATGGTTCTTTCTTTTACATTTATCTGTTTCTCTGTGCATGTATCATAGTGTACTATGTTAAGTTAGAGGAAAACTGTGTGATGTGAGAATTTCCTCTGTATTCTGTGAATATGTTTTATTGCCATTGGTTAATGAAAAAGCTGCTTTAGGCCAATGGCTTAACAGAGTAAAGCAACACAGGAATTCCAAGCAGATGGAGGAGGAGAGAGTAGGCAGAGTCAGAGAGATGCCATATAGCCACTGGAGAAGAAAGAAGTGCTGGTACGGGTAAACTATGAGCTTCGTGGTAAAATACAAAATAATAGAAATGAGTTAATTTAAGATTAACCTAGCTAGACATACACTTAAGCTATTGGCCAAACAGTATTGCAATTAATATAGTTTCTGTGTGATTATTTTGAGTCTGGGCAGCCGGGAAACAAATGAGCAGCCTCTGACTACAACTGTGGGGAGCCAGTTCTCTCCTTCCACCAAGTAGGTCCTAGGGTTTGAATTCAGCCTTGGTGGCAAGCACCATTACCTACTGAACCATCTAGCAGACCCAACTAATATATTGTTTAAGGTATATTGAGACTATAGGGAAAAACTGATGGTAGACAAGGTGCTGCCCACTGAGCTACATTCAACATGCCAGAATAGATGCATTTTTGTCTTACACCAAGAACTACTTCTATTTTAGCTTGTGTAATCAGTACCACAAGAGTGGTTTGTCTGAGTCCCTTCCTATACATAAGTCCATCTATTCCCTGTCCTTCATACTAGAAACCAAACCCAGGGCCTTCTGCATGCTGGGCAAGAAATCTAATAGGGAGCCATGCACAGCCGAAGGGTATTTTTAATCAATGCCTAGTCACATTTAGTATGCGACTAATCAAAGAAGGCTATTAGCAAACTGATTATGATTCCCTCTAAAACCACAAGATAAAGTAAATGGTCTCCACATAGTTAACTAAATCATAAAAAGTTTCTTTTAACAATTCCATCCTCAAAGTTTATTCAGAGCCCAACAAACCTTTTTGTTCTTTGGAAAGCTGTTCAGCTTGGTCCCAAATTTCAGTGGCATAGAGGAAGTTAGATGTAACCTGGACGTAGCTTGCTGCCATCTGGTGGATCTTCTGTGGAATAGTCACTGAAGAACCACTTGCTGAAGCACTACTGCCCCCAGAAGAGTAACTTCCAGAATTGCCCGGTGACAGCTTTGGAGAGACAGGGGAAGGCATCCCAACAGCTTTGCTACACATAAACAGAGACAGGATGCTTACTCACACGCACATAGTGAGCACTACGAAATTAGCACACTACAGGTTGGAAGGCCATCCTGGTCTTGAAATCCTGTTTCTAAAGGACAAATTAAAAAGGCTGAGGATATAGCTCAGTAAAAGAGTGTTTGCTTAGTAAGCAAAAGGCCTGGGTCTTACCTCAGCCCTGGGAATGGGTAGACAAAGGAATAAGATGGAATATCAACTCACATCAATATAAGAACTCAACAAATAGACTCAGAAAATGTAAAAAATTGTATGGTATTTGTTTCATTTTGGGGTATAGGTGAGAGAGGAGTGTATGTGGGGATGGAAGATAAATCACACCCATGCCACTATACTCTGGCAATGCCAGGATCTGAGTGAAGTTAAAACCACTGTAACAAGCTGGGCGGTGGTGGCGCATGCCTTTAATCCCAGCATTCGGGAGGCAGAGGCAGGTGGATCTCTGTGAGTTTGAGGCCAGCCTGGTCTACAAGAACTAGTTCTAGGACAGGCTCTAAAACTACAGCGAAACCCTGTCTCGAAAAACTAAACAAACAAACAAAGAAAACAAAAAAACAAAAAAACCTTAGCTGGGCAGTGGTGGCGTGCGCCTTTAATCCCAGCACTTGGGAGGCAGAGGTAGGTGGGTCTCTGTGGTTCAAGGCCAGCCTGGTCTACAAGAGCTAGTTCCAGGATAGGCTCCAAAGCTACAGTGAAACCCTGTCTCGGAAAAACAAAAACAAAGTAACATATCTAAATAACTTTGAAATCAAACTGAGAATTGAGGCATCATTAAAAACTCAAGCTATGTCAAGATATCTGGGGGCTAGTGAGATGGCTCAGGGGTAAGCGCTGCCACCAAAGCCTGACATCTAATAGGTGACATGTTTCATTTCAAACTTTTTAAAAATTATGTTCATTATATTTTAAATTACTAAAACAGGAAAGAATAAGTTAAAAAAAAAAACACTTTACTGGAACCATAACTTAATTTGAGAGCCTGCAAAAAGCCTTTGGTTCAATTCTAAACATCAAAAAAATTAAAAATTTTAAATACTTTACCAGAGATTTTAATATTTTAAAAGTAGCAATCACTTTGTTATCTATTCTACTCTAATACATAAATAAATTCATCAAAAATGTTTCAGAGAACAAAATTGTACCTACCTCCCCAAGCCAGGTGAAGGTGCTTGAGAATTACTGTAAGAATTCTGCAGGGAAAAATAAATTTAACAGCAATATTATACATATATATAAATTTTTAAGACATTAGATATGGTCAAAAGTAATGGGCTAGGGTTGATCTTAAGAACTTTATAATTGTCAGGCAATGGTGGCGCACGCCTTTAATCCCAGCACTCAGGAGGCAGAGGCAGGCAGATCTCTGTGAGTTTGAGGACAGACTGGTCTACAGCCTGTTCCAGGACAGGCTCCAAAGCTATAGAGAAACACTGTCTCAAAAAACCAAAAAAAAAAAAAAAAAAAAAAAAAAAAAAAAAAACCAAAAAAAACCCACCAACTATATTTTTACATCTGTCCTTCTGAAAAAAAAAAGTTAGGTTCTAGAAGATTTTAAAGATGATACAAAGGAACAATGAGTAACAGAGATGGATGAAAGGAAACAAAAACAACACAGGGAAAGGAGCCATATTATATACAAAACCAGACAGAAAATAGAACATACATGCCCCATCTAGGTTGTTTAAGGAGGAATTCAGACAAAGAATAAGAGATATTTGAGGCCAGACCTTGTGCCTGTAGGCAACAGTGAGTTATAGAGGGGTTCTAAAGTCCTAACTACAGCAGGTTTGTGGATAATCTATATGGTACTGACTTGAAATTTAAAAAAAAAAGACATTTTAGGAAACAACAATAACTTTGTCTGGGCTGAGTGTGTGGTTCTGTGGCTGGCACTCGCTTAGCATGTATAAGACCTGGGTTCAATCCCTAGTAATGTAAGGAACAAAACAATACAAGATAACATTCTGAAGAAGGGTAGAGGTGAAAATGAAAAGAACATTTCTGAGTATAGATATGGCTGTTATATACAGTTATGAAAATCCTGTAATCCAATATACACATTGGAAGGCTTTTCCAAGAAAGCACAAACATATCTGAGAATTTTCAGGCAGTAATTAGTTTGCTCATCTCCTGTTATGTTTTGCCTAAACATGAGAGCATCTCTGGGACAGGGATAAGAA
>PVIU01016464.1:0-45809 GCA_004026605.1 Ondatra zibethicus
AAACCTTTGCTATTGACACTATGTTTTTATGAAATTCTGAGGCCTCCAGAACATTTCCAGTCAATAACTGACCAATTTCTGCATTATCTTATGCTAGAAGACCTGGCAGACTCATGGCGTCAGATGTATGTTATGTACATTGGATGATTCCTATTCCTGATTGTATCTTATAGCTGGATAAATAATAGTCAATTCCATATCATCTGGTATAAATTCTGCACTTTCAATATGCAAAACAACTCTTTCTGCATATTGCAAATCAGTAACTCTGTTGAGAGATTCCTTAAAATCCCTTAGTACCATGAGAATAGCATATAATTCTGATTTTTGGACAGAATCATATGGATTTTGATCCACTTTTCTTAAATTCTCTGATTTGTAACCTGCCTTTCCACATTTATTTGCATTAGTATAAAATGTATGGGCTCCAGGTACTGGTGTGTCCCATACAATGCAAGGAAGGATTCAGTTAGTTTTCTTTATAACTTGAATTCTCTTGCTTTTGGGATAGTTGTTGTTAGTCTCTCCCAAAACATTACTACAAACTTTTTGCCAGGGTTCATGTTCTTCCCTTAATTTTTCAGTTTCATCATTACTAAAAGGTACCATAATTTCTGCTGGGTCTATTCTTGCTAATAAAGTCTCAGTTTTCCTTTTAGAATTAACCAGACCTTTTCCACATACGTTTTTAATTTTTTACTTGGTTTATGAGGTAAAAGATCCATTCTAACATAATATCTTCCCTCTGCATTAAAATTCCTGTAGGGAAATGTTTGGAGGGTAATATGACCAGAATACAGTTAAGATTCAGATCCATACTATCTACATGTGCCTTTTTTTATGAAATTTTGAGACCTTCAACACATTTCCAATCAATAGTTGATCAATTTCTGCATTACCTTGTGCTAGAGTACCTGGCAGACATGTATGGGATTTCAAAAAAATTTGTCTTCAAACAAAGTCAGTTCTCTGTCAACTTTAGCTGATAATTTCCTGGGCCTATTTAAATCCTTCTCACCACCTAAGGTTTTGTTTAAAGTAATCAGTTCTTCAGGTTTTATCCCAATAGTGGGCCACAGTTGAGCAATGTCTCCTAGCAATCTTTGGAAGTCATTAAGAGTCTTCAATCGGTCTCCTAAGTTGCACCTTTTGAGATCTAATTTTTTTGTAAACCTTTTTTATAACCTAAATAATTAATAGAATCTTCTCTTTGTATTTCTTTAGGAGCAGTTTGTAATCTACAGCAAGGCAAAAGTTTCTTTACTTCTTCAAACATTCTTTCTAAAGTATCTACATTTGAATCAGATAGCAAAATGTCGTCCATGTAATGGTAAACTATAGATTCAGGAAGTTGCATCCGTATCATTTCCAGAGGCCGACTTACTATTTAACATTCCCTGTGGGAGAATCTTCCATTGATATCTCTTAGCAGACTGAGAATTATTATAAGTAGGCACTGTGAAGGCAAATATTTCTTTGTAAAGGTGTAGTAAAGAAACAATCTTTTAAATCAATAACTCTTAAGAGGCCATCCTTTAGGCAATAGAGAAGGCAAAGGAATGCCAGACTGTAGAGATCCCATTGACTGGTTTACCTTATTAGCAGCTCTTAGATCAGTTACTATTCTCCATTTTCCATATTTCCTTTAAACAACAAATACAGGAGAATTTCAAGGGCTGACTCATTTTTCAATATGGTGAGCATCTAGTTGCTTCTGTACCAGCTGTTCTAAAGCCTTCAGTTTCTCTTTTGTTAAAAGGCCATTGCTTAACCCGTACAGTTTGCCTGTCAACTATATTAAAAATAGGGCTGTTGGTGCCTTTGAAGTATCAGCAGCTGTTGTGCCCTGTTCTTGTACAACCTGAATGGTCAGTGACTGTTCTTTATATCTTATAATATTTTATCCAGAAACATACCTTAATTTATGGTTTGTTTCTAAAATTGGGGGAATGTTTTTCTGAGTATTCCATTGCTGTAACAAATCACACCCCCATAGATTTATTGCTATGTTAGCTACATATGGTTTTAATATTCCTCTCTGTCCTTCTGGCCCTATACATTCTACCCATCTCGTGCTCTGCTTTGCCTGAGATAAAGTTCCCATTCCTAAAAACTGAACATTTATGAACCAAAGAGGCCAATTTGGATGCTAAGATTTTGATGAAATTATTGTTATATCCACACCTGTGCTTACCTTTAATGACTCATTTATTCATATTTTTAATTTTGGTCTTTGATCATTTATAGAAGTTTGCCAAAATACACACTTTTTCTCCTGAAATTTTTGTTCTGTCTTCTATAGCTGTTCTGTTGTCCAGAGCAGTATGGTTTCTTACAATATACATTAGGTTCTTTCATTGCTCTCAGAAGGAATTTTCCTCTACAATGGCAGGAATATACCGGATGTGGCATAGGGTACTGCAAGAGGCCCCTCATGGAGTTTCCTGATGGCAAAGGATTACCATGAGTATTCCTCGTTGACCTACATTCTTTAGTCCAATGTCTGCCTTTGCCACACCTTCCTCATAATCCAGAGGTGAGGAACGTTCTGTATGGATCATGGTTAGGAAAAACATTGTTTCTATGAACATGCTGTCTACAGTCCCTTTTAAAGTGACCTTGTTTGCCACAATTGTAACATTTGACATTTCAATTTTTCTCAAACCTCTAGAAATCACTTCTCCTATCCATGCATCATCATGGTCATGTGATTCAATATTAACTGTTACTCGAATCCATTCCTCCAAAGGTGCTGACCTTACCTTTAATGGACTGATTATCCTTTTGCATAGAGAATTAGCATTTTCAAAAGTCAGAGATTGAATTGTTATTTGTCTAGCTTCTAAATTTGGTATCATTCTATTTACTGCTGAAGTCAATAATTGTAAGAAATCCATTAAGGGTTCCTTTGGGCCTGGTATAACTTTAATAAATGACTCAATTTTCTTTCCTATTTCTCCAATTCTGTCCTAAGCATTCAAAGCTGCTGTGTTGCATAAATCCAGGGTGTGGTCATCACATACAGCTTACCTTTCTATAGTAGCATATTCTCCTTCTCCAAGAATTTGATCTTGGGAGATTTCCCCACCTCTAGCTTTACTCTGTTCAATAATCTTAGCCGGTTCTCTGAACCATGTAATCCACTGTACTTGTGATTGGGCTCTAAAGCAGCTTAACTAAGGCTATCCAGTCTTTAGGGATAATTCTATTACAAATTGACCAAAAGTTTAACATTTGCTTCACAAAAAGTAAATGCATACCATATGAGACTATTGCTTCCATGAATCTCCTTAAATCTAACATTGGCTCAGGAATCCAGGTAGCTGTAACAGAGTCTCTGCCCATTTAGCAATTACTATAAGATTACTGGGTATATTAAGGTTGGTTGTCTGAAAGCTTTAGACTGTTCCTCTCTATTATTATAACGCAATGTTTAAATTGGCTCTCCATTAAACTCTTCTGTCTATGTTTGAATATCTGTTATATGTTTTATTAGGTTTTCTAAGGCCAGTATCTTAGCACTCAGATTAAACAAGTTTTTTAGTGATAAGACAAAAATGATAAAGCTGATAATATTTACAATTGACATTACATAAATCCCATCTAAATTAGATATCCTCTCATTTAATCATTTCATTTTCAAACTGTCTAGCATATTATCATACAGAGACCCAATCCCTTCATTGTAATGATTTTTCCATTTTTTAATGTGGGGGAAAAAAACTCTTAAGTAATTTCTCCCTTTAGGAATTCCTAATTGTCTTGCCAAATCTACTGACAGTGTTGATGAAGATGTGAGGCTTATTGCTACTGCGTAGAACAGTAAAAACCTGACTAGATTTCAAGGCAGCTACATAGTTTGGAAGCAGCCTAAGAAGGGGGTTCAGGGGGAGAAAGAGAGAGAGAATCCAAAAACCACATAGCGGATTGTTCGGAAAAAGCACATGGGAGTGGGTTGCTGCCTGAAGGCACAACCAGCCAGTCTAGTGCTGGTGAATTCTGTGACGTTTGGAGCCAGATGCTTCTGGAGTTTGGGTGGCAGCTGGAGACTGTTTCAGAGAGCCTACAACAGGAAAATCCCAAACTCACTCATCAGCCTGGGGACAAAAGAAAATAAAGCCTAGCCAGGTAGGACTGGAACCCCACGTGTAGCTCCAACCTGTGCCAGCAGCTAAAACGCCATGGTGTTATGGTTTAAGTAAAATGCTGCAAGTTCCCAAGAGGCTTCAGCGGATAGCAGGCCATGAGACCACGCCGTGGCAGGCAGCTGGTTGTGTTCTGAGACCACCCAGTCCCAGGCAGGGACAGCGCAGTTCCCCAGCAGCTGCAGTGGGCCACGAGAGGCAGCAAGTCCCAGGCAGGGAGCCGCATCATGGGTAAGAGACCTCAGTGGGGCAGCCAGTCCCATGAGGAGAGACAGACAGATGGGCACGCCATGAGACCATGCTGCAGGTCTCTGAAGTCGGCTTATCCCAGGCATGGAGCCACATGGCAGGTGAGAGACAGACAGATAGGCACACCATGCACAGTGAGGTTGGATATTTACTTAGTGGGTTATGGAGGGGAAAGGAGAGAAGGGAAGAAGTGGGGAGGAGAGACAGAAGCTGCCTCTTCACCAGAAAGAGAGGGAGAGGAAGAGAGAAAGAGAGAGAGAGAAAGGGAAGGACTCAAGCTGAAGATCAGCTTGCCTCAGCAGACAGGGGAGGGAGTGGGAGTGACTTGTCTCTTAAAAGGACAGACACATGGTCAAAAGGCTTTTTCATGAATTCATACCCCATACATTGGGCACCAAATGTAGCACAAATAATTAAAAACCCAGAGACAGATTTTGAGGTTCAGCCTGGAAATCAGAAAAACAAAGCAGCCAGCCACTGGCTCTTACCTCTACCTAAAACTGAAATGGTGATCCTGCCTGCATGAATCCTCAGAATGAGACTGAACTGAGACCTATCTCCTTCTGTCTTATATTCTAATGCTAAGATTAAAGGTGTGTGCCACCACTAAATGGTCTGTATGGATGACCAATGTAGCTGTTTTGTTCTCTGATCTTCAGGCAAGCTTTATTTATTAAAACACAAATAATATACCACTATAGAATCTTCTTACTGTTATTGCAAATTTGTAATTATCATGAGATAGTGATGGTAGGAGAAGGGTCAGCCAGCAGACTACTGCTTTTGGTTTTGATAGAGGTTCTTATCATGTTGGTCTTGAACTCTCAATCCTGCCTCCACTTTCTGTATTCTGGGTTATAGGCATGTATGTCACTGTGCCTAATGTACTACTACTTTTCAGTATTTCAGCTAATGCTGATTTTTAATTTTGTATTTAAAGATAAAATAGAGAGGCTATATAGTGGCAGATGCCTAGATTGGAGTAGGAGTACCCTTATGGGGTCATGGATGGAGAATGCAGTCAGTTCAATCATGTGTTGGCCTTCTTTGGCCATATTTAGCTGTTCAGATGCAGGCATAGAATAGGTAGAGGGTTGCATTTGTCAAATATCAGATAAATTGTTCTTTTTGAACACTTCAGTTGGAGCTCGGTGTGGTGTGAATGGTATTTAGAGTTTTAACTTTTTAATTGAACTCATTTAGGAAGGCTAAATATAGTGAATAGCAGTCATTAAAAAGAAAAGAGGGCTGCAAGATGGTGACACGTGCTTTTAATCTTGGCACGTGGGAGGCAGAGGCAGGTGGATCTCTGAGTTCAAGGAAAGCCATGGCTACACAGCGAAACCCTGTCTGGGGGAAAAAAGAAAGAAAGAAAAATGAAAAGAAGAAAAGAAAAGGTCTGCATGGCATTGTTTCAGACAAGGTTTCCCTCAGGCTATATGTCTGTCATCTAGCGTATTTCCACTCTTCTCTGAGCACATTTGGGTAAGAGTGTCCAGATCATCATGTACTTTCTGGACCTCGCTGATTTAATTATCCAGTTCCCCCAGGAGCGCAGGCGTTCTCCCTCATGCTCTCCCTGTCTTGCTGGGACTCCAGCATCCCCTGCAAGCTGCACCTTTTTACATTGCACACACATGCAGGTCTACATGTGTACCTAGTGGCTGTAGACTGGAGGATCCAGGAAGGGAGAGAAGTCATTTCCTTTTTTCTTAGGTTTTACATAGATGTTTTTACTTGTGGGATCTCTGTCTCTCTCTCTCTCTCTCCCTCCCTCCCAACCCCCTTCCCAGTTTGTTGGACATTCTTAGAGTCTTTTCAATCTGAGATTTTTTTTTCATTCTAGAAATATATTATTTCTGCAACTGTTTCTTCTCCCTTGTTTGGCTTTTCTGTCTGTATACACTATTCCATGGGTACTGATTTCTCTTACTGCTCTAGTCCTTATATCCCTTGACTTATTTTTCATCTCTTCCTAACAACTTTCGGCCTACTACTTAAAGCTGATATTTGTAGATTATGAATTGTTTTGAAAATCTTCATCTTGCTCTTCAACCAGTCTATAAAGTTTATTATTTCGGTGATTATATTTGTTTTATAATAACAATTTCTACCTGCTTTGTTTCTAATATTCTCCCCTTAGTGAGCTTTATTCTATTTTTTTTCCTTCTGTGAAATCATCTGTCCTGTGGATGTTCACAACCTCACTGATGAGAATATGAGATGGAGTCAGGAAAGCTACAGCTTGATTTATGCCTCTTCTGCTGTGCTTAGGAAATGAAGGGGCAGGTGGCAGGCATGTGTTGAGAGATTTACTAGGGTCAAAGTCTTTTTATATTATGGTTTGAACTCCCTTCTCAGGAACAAAACTATTCATAATCTCTTTCCTCTAGTTCATGAAGTGAGAAGAGCAGTAGGGTAACAGAACATGGGAAGAGGCAAAAACCAGCAGTATTGACATTGCATGCTAAATAACTTCAGGGCTGGAGAGATGGCTCAGCAGTTAGAACATGTATTGCTCTTCCAGAAGACCACGTTCAGTTCCATGTATCCATATTGAAGGCTGAACTACCTGTAACTACAGCTCCAGGGGATCCAACATGTCTGGTACCCCACACATGGCACACACTCACATGAACACATAGACACACATATACAGACAATTAAAAAATATGCCAGGAGGTGGTGCACGCCTTTAATCTCAGCACCTGGGAGGCAAAGGCAAATGGGTCTCTGTGAGTTCAAGGTCGCCTAGTTCTACAGAGCTAGTTCTGGACAGCCTGAGCTACACAAAGAAACCCTGTCTCGAAAAACAGATGATTTATTGATAGATAGATAGACAGACAGACAGACAGACACAAAGAAACCCTGTCTCGAAAAACAGGTGATAGATAGATAGATACATAGATACATACATACATACATACATACAGACAGACAGACAGACAGACATACAGACATACATGGATGGATGGATGATAGGTAGGTAGATAGATAAATAGGTAGATACATACATACATACATACATACATACATACATACATACATACATGGATGGATGATAGGTAGGTAGATAGATAAATAGGTAGATACATACATACATACATACATACATACATACATACATACATACATGGATGGATGATAGGTAGGTAGATAGATAGGTGGATGGATGGATACATAATAGATAAATAAGACTTTCCCACCATCTGTCTCCATTGACACCTTTGTGTTACCCAGTAGACTTTTGACTACTCTGGGTCTGCTGATAGTTTTCCTGTCTTGCATCCACTGTTGCCTGTTCCAGATGATGTTGGAGAGAAAAGGTTTGTTAGAATAACTCTGCCAGTGCCCTAGAAAGATGGCTCAGCAGTTAAGAGCACTTCCAAAGGACACAAGTTTGGTTCCAGAACCCAGTTCAGCTCACAACCACCTGTAACTCGGTTTCAGGAGATCCAATATCTCTGGTCTTAGGTGCCTGCATTCATGTGTACATACCCACCCACACACACATATGCAAATTTTAAAATATATATATTAATATATAATATGTTAGCTAACATTATATATTAAATCTTTTTTTAAAGATTTATTTATTATGTATATAGTGTTCCACATGCATATATCCCTGTAGGTCAGAAGAGGGCGTCAGATCTCATTACAGATGGTTGTGAGCCACCATGTGGGTGCTGGGAACTGAACTCAGGACCTCTGGTAGAGCAGCCAGTGCTCTTAACCACTGAGCCATCTCTCCAGCCCATTTTTTTTAATTTAAAAAGTAATTATACCTAACTTCTTGCTCTGATCTCTGCTCCTTGTTTAGTCTTGCCTTTTTGTCAAGACACTGGGACCAAATTTTACTGGGCTGTCCCAGTAATTTCTGTCTTTGTAATCACAATGAGTTATTGTTATATGTATTAATTTAGTATAGTATAGGTTACCTTTTAAAAATGGCTGGTTAATATAATTGACTACATATGAAGATAGCTTATATTCAATGAAATGTATATTAATTTTTTTCATGGATAGGGTTTGGAGGATGATTCACGGGACTTGGTTCTGTCCTTCCACTCTAGTCCAGGTCATCAGGCTTGACAGCGAGCTCTTTACCCACTGAAGCCCTTTGCTGCGTTCATCAAAAAGGATAGTTTCAGTGTATACCTTTGTGCGTGAGAGTTTTTACCCTTTTATATTCATTGCCTCACCTTTTTTTAGAGTGCGTGTGTACACATGCTATACGTATGTTTTTGTTCATTTGTGTGTTGGTACACATGTGCATTACGTGCTGTCCTTATTTTTTGAAATAGGGTCTCTCAGTGGAACTTAGAGCTAGCTAACTCAGCTGGTCTGGCTAGCCAGCCCTCTCTAGAGGTCTGCCTGTCTGTCTTTTACTCGTTACCTCTGGGGCTACAAGTATGCACCACCATGCTCAGCTCTTGGTGTGGGTGTTGGTGTCATTCTCAAGTCCTCGTGCTTTTGTGGCAAGCACTTTACCTGCTGGGATATCACCTCAGTCCCCACCTCCACCTTAAGTGGAAGTGGAAATTGTGCCATAGAGTAATTGCAGGGATTTGAAGTCTGTGAAATACTTCCCTGGGTCAATCATAGGGCTCATTAGATTCTTTTTAGGTTTTAATTGTTAAAATATAGAGAAGATGTGAAGGATTATCTTTTTATTTTACATACCAATCCCAGTTCCCTCTCCCTCCCCTCCTCCCACTCTCCCCACCTTCCCCCCACCCCACCCAAAGGATTATCCTCTAGGATAAATTTATAGAATCAAATTGAGCAAGTAGGTAAAAGGATCAGTATTTTAGATATTAAACAGACCAAATGCCTGCAATAGAATAGGAATTCAAATTATAGTTATTGGATGAAAGAACATTAAAAATGGCTTTGCATGTGTTTCTGCCAGTTCTTAACACTACCAGTGTGAGATTGTTTTTTTCCAGCACATCTTGCATGTTTTAATTATTGGAGTAATTAAAAGAGTTCTCTGCTTGTCTTGAGGGGGTGGGGAATGCCTTCAACTGCTGTAACTAGGGCCTCCTCCCACCCTCTGTTCACCAGCTGAGTAAACGAGCATGTTTCCTTACAGGACTGAATTTACTCTTAAAGAAACCATGTCCTCTGGAGGTGCTGAAGATGACATCCCACAGGGAGAGAGGAAGACAGTCACAGATTTCTGTTATCTTTTGGATAAATCCAAGCAACTGTTCAATGGGTTAAGGTTAGTAGACTCTTGATGTGTTAAACTTTTCTCTAGTTCTGCTTTCCCTCTCATTGATATATGGTAAGTTTCTGAAAGTTATATACATATATATATATATATATCCTATATATCAGGCATTCAGACATATGTTACATATATTGAATACACACACACCACTGTATTAGAAATAATTGCACCTTGGTGAGGAAGCTCATGCCTCTAATCCCAGCACTAGGGAGACTTAAGGTAGGAGAATCACAGTTAAGTCTGAGATACAAATGAGACCCTATCTCAAAAACAAAGCAAACAAAAACAGAACAAACAGAAAGAAGTGACTGTAGTGTTTTGTTTTTGACAATGTTTATTCTTAGATGAAAAAAAAAATGTATTGGGTTGAAGACATGGTTAAGGCATTTGATACTTTTCCAGAGGCTCTAAGTTCATTTCCTAGTACCCATGTTGGGTAGTTTGCAACTGCCTGTAACTCCAACTCCAGAAGATTCAGTGCCCTCTTGGCAGTTATACACAAATAAAAATAAATCTGAAAAATTTTCAGCCAGTCAGCTAGCTATGGTCTTTTGCTTTATATTGATAGGAATTATGAGTAGGCAAGGAGATTCTTCCAGTGCTGAGAGTCCTCAACCTTGAGTTCTAAGGCCTGAGAGCTTTTCTGGCAGGCCCAGGGCCTATTGTTCCCAGTTTTACAAAGAAGGTATTTAGATCATCAGGCAGTCAGGTTGGAGAATTGTCGCTCTGTTTATCCACCAGTAGTCCCAGTATATAGGAAGAGTGCTGGCATGAAGATAGTCCACTGGACAGCTTGGTTGCTTCCCTTAAGCAAGCTGGGACACAAGGAAACAGTCTAACATCTATCAGGAGTCAAATCACTGAATGACCCAACATCTTAGCTTATTTAAAAGAAAAATGAAATATTAAAGTAGATGTAAAAAATGAAGGCTTATTAAAATTAAGTGACTTAATGGGTATATTTTTTATTTTAAAAGTATTTAGATTTATTTACGTGTATGAGTGTTTTGCCTGTATGTAAGTATGTGTATCATGTATAAGCCTGGTGCCCATGGAGAGGAAAAGAAGGCATCAAAACTGGAGTTACAGACAGTTATAAGCCAACACATGGGTGCTGGGAACCAAACAAGTGTTTAACAGTTCTTTGGCAGTGCTTAACTTCTGCTCCAAGGGGAGGTGGTTCCCTCTAATCTGTCCGAATAGGAAGGGCAAGAATTATTTGTTTTACTCAAGTTGAGAAGAGTTCTTTTGTTAGATGTTTTCTGTTGTTTTTTTAGATGGCTTATGTTCATTTTTCATTCATATTTGATTGACATCTGTTTTTATCCATGAATGTATTGTGATTCAAGCACCCTATTTTTTTTAATGTGTATGAATGTTTTGCCTGCGTGTATGTACGTGTTCTGTATACATGCCTGGATACATGCCTAGTGCCTGTAGAGGTCACAAGAAAGTGCTGGAACTTCTGGAGCTGGAGTTATGGACAGTCCTAAGCCACCACGCAGGTCCTGGAAATTGAACCCTGGTCATCTGGAAGAACAGCCAGTGCTCTTATCTCTCTAACACAATTGTGTGGTTTTGAGACTCAGTCTTCCTGAATGCAGGGTATTATCTTCATGAAGTAATGTCTTAAATTTTAACAATACTAATAATGGTGAATTTTGATATTTTACCTTGGAAGGTAGATTAAAAAATCCATCAAAACATTTTAGTGTTTTGTGTGAATGAACCTTTTCAATTTAAGCCTTAATTAACGTCCAAATTTTCAGCAGGGGGCAAAGCAAGGTGGGGCCTGGCCAGCAGGGTTCATGGCCAGAGATTCCCTGGGAGCCAATGTGGTTTGGCGTCTTGACATCCCATGGGTGTCCTTTCTGGGCTCTGGGGCTCTTTTGACCATGTAAGCAGAACATTTGGCCAGAGCTGCTTCAGCACCTCTGGGAGCCTCTGTGCAATCCAGAAAATGACTCGGGTGCATGTAGTAGACAGTAGTGCCCTGGGGAACACCCCATACCATCGGCCTCCTCGATGCATCCAGGTCTACAACAAGAGTGGGGTGGGAAAGGTAGGCGACCAGATTCTGCTGGCCATCAGGGGACAGAAGAAGAAAGCACTCATTGTGGCACTTCACATGCCTGGCTCCCGAATGACCCCAAGGTTTGACTCCAACAACATGGTCCTCATTGAGGTCAATGGAACCCTGTGGGGACTTGTATTAAAACTCCTATCCCAACCAGCCTTCGCAAGACGGAAGGCTGGTATTCTGAAGTGTGGCCATTGCTCAGAACTTCGCAAGACGGAAGGCTGTTATTCCGAAGTGTGGCCATTGCTCAGAACCTTGTGTGAGCAGCGTGCCTCTGCACCACGCATCCATCCCCTTCACACTGGTGAAGTGTGAACAATCCCACACCAGTTTGGAATTATGATTAATAAAGTGGTTATTTATTTCAAAGGAAAAAACTTACAGATCACCGTCCCAGACAACAGCCCTCTGCACGATCAGGAATGAAGTCTAACAGCCAAAAGCCGGAAGCAAGAGAGTGAGCACACAGCTACCGCTGCCTTTTTAAAGCTAAAGAGACCACACCCCAGTGGGCTGGTATCTTAAAGGCTATTGGTTGAAGGAGCGGAAGTAGCTCCCACAGCACCGACCTCTGTGACTTCAAGGTGTGGTATCACACACCTTTAATCCCAAAGCTTGGGAGGCAGAGGCAGACAGATCTCTGTGAGTTCAAGGTGTGGTAGCACACACCTTTAATACCAGCACTGGGGAGGCAGAGACAGGCAGATCTCTGTGACTTCAAGGACAGCCTGGTCTACAGGCTGTTCCAGGACAGTCAAAGATACATAGAGAAACTGTCTCAAAAACTAAAAGTAAAAATAGAAGAAATAGAGGTTAAAGTAAAGCCACATAAAGATGGAAAACACACAGAGAATCTGGATACTGTATGTTATTATTCTCTCTTTGAATTGTTTGAATGCTGAGGAAGGAGCAACAGCTACTAAAAGATATTTGCTTATAAATGCTGCTGAATTAATCCAAGATAGGTATTTTGAAAATACCTTGACTTCAAAATTGAAGTCAAAAGGTATGTTACTTTGGAGAAGAGATTTTGCTTTTGTTTCCACAGAAAATGAGAGGCTGTGGATTCATTCTGAGTTAAGAAAAATCAGGTTTGATCAAGGACGACCACCTGAGAAATCTCCGGTAGGAACAGATGGCCCGGATGTCTGAGTTCTACATCCGGAACAGATTCAAGACTGCTGCCTGAGATGATCAAGCCTCACAGGATACTCCAGTCAGGACTTGATCATAACTCTAAATTTTCTTTAGGTCCCGATAAGATTATCAGCGCCCCCAACCAGCAGGAAGTAGTCTGGAATACTATGCCCACATTCCCCCCAAAATGGCTATTTTCCTTTGTTTAAAAAAAAAAAAAGAGGGGAAAGTGGTGCGGGAGAACAATTCTATATCTGTCAATTATGTTTTAAATAAGCGCTGATTGGTTGGTAGCTAGGCAGGAAGTATAGGCGGGAAAACCAGACAGGAAATAGAGGTGGTACAAGAAGAACAGGAGCATTCTGGGAAGAGGGAAGCTCTTTCCCCACTCCTGCCCAGACCACCGAAGAAGCAGGATGTGACCTGCCCCACTGAAAAAGGTACTAAGCCATGTGGTTAACATAGATAAGAATAATGGCTTAATATAAGCTACAAGAGCTAATAAGAAGCCTGAGCTAATGGGCCAATCAGTTTAACATTAATATAGACTTCTGTGTGATTCATTGGGACCTAATGACTGTGGGACCTGGTGGGAGGACAGAAACCCCAGCAACCAGACCCTCATAGTACATCCTGGAACAGAATAAATGTTTTAATGTGTGCAAAAATAAATAAGTAAAAAATAAAGTCCAAATTTTCTGTGAACACTTGGGTCTTGTGCAACCTACTAGGTAGCCCTAACCTCTGCTTCATAGAGATATTGGTATTTTGATTCTCTACCCACTTCCCTTTTCTACCGCTGGCTTTTTCTCCCCATTGTTGGGAATCAAACCCAGGTTTGATGCATGCTAGGTAAGCATTCTTTTGTTGAAGTATATTTTTCCAGTTATGAAAGGAAGGAATTATTATTTAACAGTTATTGTTTCATATCTATCTTTTTACTATTCAAATTACTTTATTTATTACGAGTGTGTACTTTGCCTGCATGTTTATCTGTGCATCACTTGCATGTCTGCTGTCACCAGGAAAAAGGTTCAGATCCCCTGAAACTGAAGTGACAGATGGTCGTAAGCTACCAAGTAAGCTTGTTGTAGGAGAGGGCCCTTTTGTTCCCTCTCGCCCAGCTAGCTTACACCCAAAATAATCACACAGAAACTGTATTCATTAAAATACTGCCTGGCCCATTAGCTCTAACTTCTTATTGGTTAATTGTTACATCTTAATTTAACCCATTTCCATTAATTTGTGTATTGCCACCTTACTGTGGCTTATCAGCAAGATTCTAACCAGCGTCCGTCCCAGGCAGGAGATTCATGGTGTCTCTCCGTCTGCCCTTCTTCCCAGCATACAGTTCTGTCTACTCCACCTACCTAAATGTTGCCCTATCAAAAGGCCAAGGCAGTTTCTTTATTCAACCAATGAAAGCAACACATAAATAGAAGGACCTCCTACACCATAAGCTGGCAGTTGAACCTGGGTTCTCTAGTAGAGCAGCCACTGCTGAGCCATCCTTACAGCCCCTAGGAACTTTTAGCATGGAATTTTAAAGGTATTCAGTAGAAGGTCTGAGCCTATAAAACACTTGTCTTGGAAGCTTATGGTTCAGGAGGTGGATCACTGAGTGTGGTGGTGTACACTTGTTATCCTTGCCTGGGGAGCTAGAGATAGGAGGATCCCTGGGGATTTCCGGCCATCCAGTCTGACCAACTTGGTGAAACTTGAGGTCAGTGAGAGGCCCTGTCTCAAAAAATAGTGTGGATAATTCCTCAGTAACAGTGCCCAAGGCTGATCTGGGCAAATATGCGTGCACACGGGGGGGGGGGATTCACATGCATACATAGGTTCACAAAGATTTTAGTAGATAGTAATGAAAAGATGTGTGATTAAATTACAAAAATAAAGAAAATTGCAAACACAGGGGTTTTTTAAGATTAGAAAAATAGTTATTTTAAAATCTGAGAGAGAGGGAGCATGTTTGGCTTTTTGATTTTTTTTAATCTATGAATGTTTTGTTTATAATTTGTATGTGTGCAGTGCCAGCAGAGAAAATGTCAGGTCCTCTGAAACTGGAGTTACAGGAAGTTGTGTACCACCACATGGGTACTAGAACTAAACCTGAGTTCTCTGCAGGAGCAGCAAGTGCTTTCTTCCAGCTGAGCTATGTCTTAAGGCCCCACATGATATTTTGAGTTTTTTTTATTTTAAAATGAAAATTTTGTGTTAAATGAATTTTCTGAGACAGGCATGATGGTATATGCCTGTACTAGCTTTTTATCAACCTGATACAAACTAGGGTCATCTGAGAAGAGGGAATTTCAACTGAAAAAATGCTTCATCAGATTTCTTGTAGGCAAATCTGTTGAGCAATTTATTAATTAATGAATAATGTGGAAGAATCCAATCCACCAAGGGGTGTGCCACCCTGGGCAGATAGGCCAGAACTGTATAGGAACGTAGCTATGTAAGCCAGTAAGCAGCACTCCTCCCTGGCCTTCGCTTCGGTTCCTGCCCTGGCTTCCCATCTTAATGGACTGTGACTGGAAAAGGTAAACCAGATCTCCCCTTTCTTCCCTAGGTTACTTTAGATTGTGGTGTTTCCTCACAGCGATAGAAAGCAAACTGGGACAGTGCCTATAATCTGGCTGCTCAGAAGGGTGAGGCAGCATAATCTCCTGAGCCCGAATGCCTAGATTAGATTGGACAACAGTTAAGACTCTACTACCAAAAAAAAAGAAAATTATTTTTGTGTGAAATAAAATCCTGTGTATGTGTGTGCTTTCTGTGTTTATTAAAATGTAACCATTTGTTTAATATTGAACCTTAGTTGGAAAATCCTTAGAAAGGGCTCTCTCTGTCAGTTCAAAGTCTTCCTTGGGGTTCTCAGGATGTCAGGGTAGAGAAATGTTACCTTCTCAGCATTATTTACTTTGTCTTCTTTGAATTTCTAAACTAAAAAGTTTTCTTATTTCAAGTTTTGATACTTTTGGTTTGGTTTGGTTTGGTTTTGATCATTTACTTGCAATATGTAAGATTTCTTTGGGGCTAACGAAAAGAAAGTTGTTTTTCATTGATTCTCTTCTACTACCTTTGTGTGTGTTCTGGGGATCAAACTCAGATTGCCAGGTCCATGAGACATCTTGCTGTCTTGAAGTTTTTTGATTGTCTCCTTCCTTCCATACTTGTGTTGGTTTAATTGGAAAACAAGTTCCCAGTGCCTACAGAGCACATGAAATCCATCAGTAGTCAGCCAGCACTCCACTCAGGGAGGGGCCAGTGGCATCCAGGTACAATGGTGTCAACTCTTACACTGGCCATTCCCCCCTGAAATTCCTTCCACTCTTGTTGCTCCTCTTTCTGCTAGGTTTCTTTGTGTTTTCTCATTCATGTGTTTCTTTTGGAGGAGGGTGTGAGGAGCACATGCTGGAGATGCAGCCCAGGCCTCCATACATAGTAGTCACTCACTGTGCCCCTGAGCCTTCCTCCCAGCTGTAGTGAGTTTTTATATTCAAATTTAAAAGGTTGTAGTATATTTTATTTTTTAAATTATGTATGGGGGGGTTGTGCACACAAGTGCAAATGTCATAGGAGACCAGAGGCATTGGATTCCCCTGAAACTGGAGTTACAGGCTAGTGTGAGCCATCCAGTGTGGGTGCTGGGAATTGAGTTCAGGTCCTCTACAAGAGCCCTTGGTGCTCTTCAGTGCTGAACATTTTTCCAGCCCAAGTATTTAAAAAAAAGCAAACATACTCAATGTGACCTGAACTCAGAATAAAGACACAAAATGTAGAACCTCAGAAACTCCCTGGTGCTCTCTGTTATAGGGATTTTTACACTTTAGAAACTGAAACTAAAAGTGCCTGTCAGTGCACGGAAGGCTTCATGCTTTTCTGTGTACCATTTCACTGGGGGCACATGCCTTTCCATCTTGTATGAGATGCTTATTTGACTTCTCAGGACCTTTTGTTTCTCCAGCTGTATTAGTCTGAACAGAATGTTTTCCTTATACAAATCTCCTGTCTGGAATATAGGCATAGTACTTAGCTTTTCTTGCTGCTCACTGTATAAGAAAACCATCCAGAGAGTAAGAAATGGGTAAAATGAGTGGTGATTTGCTTATGGTAGTACTTGCATGTAGTTACAGTAGTCATGAAGTGGGAATAATGTTTTTTTAAAAGCTTTTAATACTTTCAGAAAATGATCAAAAGCTCAAGTGCATTGCCACGTTCTGGTTGCCATGGTGACTAAAACTGTGGAAGCAGAATGGAATACTTGGTGGGATTATTCCAAGCAGCAATTTCAGACCTAGGTTTCAGAAACACAGCTGTGTCTACCAGTGATAGTGGTAACTTGCAAAAGTGGAGGCCTCTAAGTCCCTAATTATTTCACTCTAGAGGAGTAAGGACACAAAGCCGAAACAAGCCTTGGAGGAGCATCTAGAGATGTGGATAAGCACCAAAGTGAAGTGTAGTGGTCTTGGGTGAAAGTAATACAGAAATTAAATAACTGTACCACAGATGCTTACAAAGGAAGGAATTATCTTTAGTACTTTCATTAGAGACCTGTCTTTGTGGTGCCCTTGTTCCTAAAAAAGAGGAAAACTGAGAAATGAAGCTTATTCCATTGTCTCCTTCTTTTCCCTGTTCTCTATCTTCTTCCTTTCTTCTTTCTTCATACTCTCTCAGAGGCAAGTTCAGCAAACTAGTCATTTCAGACATGATGCCCTCTGTTCATTCTTGTGCTCCGTGCCTTCATTTCATGGGCTCACCACTCAAGAGTCAAGTGTACATTTGGCATAGAAAGCCACCAAATACATTGGGTTCATGGTCTAGAAAAGTATTTACTTAGAAATTTAATGTGAGGGGCTGAGAGACAGCTCAGCAGTTAAGAAATTTAATGTGAGCTGGGTGTGGGTACAGTTATAATCCCAGCACCTGGGACACAGAGTTAGAAGGATCACCACAAGTTCCAGGCCAGCCAGGGCTACACAGTAAGGTCAGAGACAAAAATAATAATAGTAAAGAAAAAAGAGATTTAATATAAACTATAACTGTAATCATATATTCTAGCTACCTTTTTAAAAGTAAAGAAGAAACAATAATATATATTATTTGATTCAATATGCTAATAGTTCTGTTTCATCATGTGATCTGTGTAGGACTTACCAAGATATTTATGTTCCTGATGCCAAGTTCTTGGTTGCAGTGACTGTTTTACTCTGGCTTGGATCTCAATTCAGATTAGACCATAAATTCTCAATTCTAGTACTCTGTAGCTCTGTGTGACTTGTGCTCCTGGCTCAGGCAGAATTTTACCCAGTTTTAACTTCTGTGTCACAGTGGCCCACATGTCTCCCTGGTTAATCTGTATTGGCTGTTCTGGGTCCTCTTCTTTGCTTTGGTTTTTCAATTCCTTTCTGTAGATGCAGACAGCATAGAGGGCATTTGCTGTGGGCAGTTCGTAACCAGCCACCTGCATTTTGATGATTTCAGGAGCTTTTTCATTTGTTATAATCTTTCATGAGGGATACCATAACAAAATGACATAAGCTAAATGCTTAAGAACGGGACTGTATTTTCTCCCAGTTCTAAAGGCAGCAAGTCCAAGCTTAGGATGTTGGCAAGTTTGATTTCCTCTGAAGACCATGCTCTGTCCTGTATCCTTACACAGCATTGTTATATGAGGGCCTTGGCATTTGTCTGTGTGCCCAGATCTTAGGACACAAATTATACTAGTTTAGGACCCCCAAAGTTAGTATTGGTGAAAAAATGTTTTCTGTGAGCTTTTAGAATGGTTGTCTTGTTCAGTTTGGGGAAGGTTCTGAGTAGATTCAAAGCTTCTACCAAGTCTAGCAGTTTAAATGTCATAATGACATTGTAAACCTTGGGCAGATTGGTGTGTTCTCAGCTGTTCTCTTTAACTCTCAGACATCTCCTGAGACGGCTCTTCTCAGATCTTAATTGTCTGAATGGGTGCAGAGCAGGGCCTTCTTTCTGGTCCCGTTAAGCTGTTGCTGGAAGCTAGATTAGGAATGAGTTGGGATAATGTAGCTGTAGTTAGTTTTTGTTTATTTTTCTTGAGGTAGAGTTGGGGGGATTGGTTTTGTTGTTTTATTTTGTTCTGTTCTGTTCTGTTTTGAGACTAGGTCTTTATGTAGCTCTGACTGTCCTGAGATATAACCAGAGATGCCTCCTCTGCCTTCTGAGATCTGGGATTAAGGCCATTTTCTACCATGCCCAGAATGTTGTTTTTAAGCTCTTCCAGGAGGATGTGCAGGGTGACTTGAGCAGGTAGAAGTGCTTCCTGCCAGGTCTCATATTCTGAGTTTGATCCCTAGGACTCTCACATGGCAGAAGTTAGAGAGATGACTCAGTTGTTAAGAGCATCTGTTCCTCTTGCAGAGGACCAAGGTTTGGTTACCAAGCACTCACATGCCTGCTCATAACTACCTATAACTCCAGTTCCTGTGGATTATCTGCTCTCTTCTGTTCTCGGGATGCCTCATTTATGTGATATACTTACATGTATGTAATCAAAATACTCATACCCATAAAATAAAAGCAATAAATTTTTTAAAAAAGAACCCTCTAGGAAGAGCAAACTGAGAGAAAATGTAATGCATAGTAAGATGCTCTGCAAACAGTGGTTGTCCTGGTCACAGATAGCACCCAGTTTTGCCTGTGTCACAGTGGGAGCTGCTGTTGCAGACAGTGATGTTATTCACTCAGCTGGGAACAAGAGTCTCAAACAACACTTGGTTCTTGACTCCAGGAATAGAATCTTCTGGTCTCTTGCTCCTCAAGAGAACCAGCATCTAGAACTTTTTTTAGATACTACCACATCTATAAGATAGTCCTGGCCAGTTGCCAGAAGTGAGCCTTAAAAATCTTAGGAAGAGGCATGCGGTTTAAAGATGTACCCCAAGCTGGCTGCTAGCATCTGTCATCCTGATTTACCCCAGAGAATGAGGAGGGTCTCATGAACCCAGAAATTCAAGACCAACCTGGGCAGCGTAGTGAGAATAAGAACAAAATAAAACAAAAGGTTGGCATCCTTTTTTTGCAGGAGCATGATAGCATTGGAAAATAAAGTTATTAGTAGGTCTGTGTCTAGATGTGACACCTTTGAGCCTCCTGCAACTGGTTCTCAGATGTCATTACATTGCTCTATTTGACTTAACAAGTCTGAATTCAAATTACTTAGTTACTCGGTATCATAAGCCATCATTAGGAATGAATGATGTACTAAGTGCCTTTTATGTGCCAGCCCCGCCATTCTGGGCATCACACTAGACATAGGGCAGGATATAAAGATAAGCAGAGAGCGTTTTTTCCCTTTTTATTCAAGGCAAAATCTCTTTCCCAATGTAACACATATCCTGGTTTCCATGTGAGGGCAACACATCTTTAAATAGTCAGGCTGACTTAGTGTGGTAGTTTTGTCTACTATCCAATGTCTCTTCATAGATGTCATTCCTCTCTCATTAGCATTTCAAAATTGAAAGTTAATAAAGCATTATGTAATCTATTTCTGGGGGGGTCTTTATTATTCCTTCCTTTTTATTAAACATATCTTTTAGAGTTCGATTTGAACTTTTCTGTAACTGTTTGCCCTGTAGGATTGTGTGGTATACCTGTATTAAGGTTTATATTGTAATATGCAAAAAGAACTTTCATTTTATGAGAAACATGCTGGAGCATTGTCAGTCTTAATTTGTACAGGCATACCCATGATGGCCATAGCTTCTAATAAATGTGTGATTACAGAATCAGCCTTTTCAGAACTTAAAGCAGTTGCCCATTAAAATCCTAAATATTTATCTGTGGTATGGTGTGCATATTTTAACCTTCCAAATTCTGTAAAATGAAACAATTTCATCTGCTAAATTTCATTTGAGTACCCTTTGGATTACTTCCTGCAGGTAGTGGAGCTTTGTTCTATAAAGAACAAATGGGACATTTCCTTATAAAGTCCTTGACTTGTTGCCAAGTGATGGGAAAATCTTTTTTTCAAGCTCTCTTGTGCCCTGTTCTTATATAACCTGAATGGTCAGTGACTGTTCTTTATATCTTGTAAAAATTTTTCCCAGAAACATACATTATTTTATGGTTTATTTCTAAGTTGGGAATGTTTTTCTGAGTATTCCATTGCTGTAACAAATCATGTCCCCACACATTCATTGCTATGTTAGCCACATATGGTTCTAATATTCCTCTCTGTCCTTCTGACCCTATATATTTGAACCATCTCACATTTTGTTTACCTCCAGAAGAGGCCAATTTGGATGCCAAGATTCTGGTGCAATTATTGTTACATCTGCACCTGTATGTACAAGACCTTCAGTTACGATATTATTTGTTTTTTTTTTTTTAACTTTGATCATTGATCATTTGTAGAAGTTTGCCAATATTTGCTTTGTGATTTCTCATGAATTTTTTTTGTTTATCTTCAAAAACTGTTCTATCATCCAGAGCAGTGTGGTTTTTTTTATAATAGGCATTAGGTCCTTTAATTGCTTGATGCGGGCCCCCAAGGCATTTCACAATGGCAAAGGTTTACCTTGTCTGTCCGTTGTTGATTTGCAGTCATTGGTCCAATGCCTGCCTTTGCCACACCTTCTGCATACTTCAGAAGGCATATACCTCTGTTTGGATTAGCCTTGAAAAAAACATTGTTTCTAGGGTGCCCTGCCTACAATCCCTTTTTAGGTGACTTTGTTTTCCACAATTAAAACGCCTGACATTTTGATTTTTCTTCAAGACCTTGGAAATCACCTCTCCTATCCACACATCATCACAGTTATCAGATTCAACTGTATTGTGGAACCGTTTCTCTATGGACTTTAAAAGCCTGATTATCTTTTTGCCTTGTGAATTAGCATTTTCAAAAGCCAGAGATGCAATAATTATTTATCTAGTTTCTGAATTTGGTATCATTCTATTTCAGGTGAAGTCAATCTTTGTTTTAAAAAAAAAAATTAGTGAAGGCTTCTTTTGGGCCCTATATAACTTAGTAAATGACTCAGTTCTTTTTCCAACTTTGTCAGTTCTGTCCCAAGCATTCAAAGCAGCTGCACAGCATAGAGCAAGGTATGGTCATCATACAGAGACTATATTTGTACATCAGTGTAATTGCCTTCTCCAAGATGTTGATCTTGGAAAATTTCAATGCCTCTAGCCCTGCTTCATTATTCAATTGTCCTGACCTCATCTTTCTACCACATCCTCCACTGTAATATAGGACCAGGCTCCAATACTGCTGTAACCAGTCTTTCCAGTCTTGTGGGACAATTCTGTTACAAGTTGACCATGAATTTAACATCTGCCTCCTGAAAGGTGGATGCATACAATGTGAGACTATTGTTGGGCCCTGAAGTCCAATCACCAAGGAGGGGTCGCCTCAAGAGACCACTCTCACACTGCAGTTGATATAAAAGCTTGAGGATTTTTATTCTGTCGCGACAGGGTCCATCCACCTTGAAAGGTGAAGGACCTCAAATAGCTGTCATAGGTTATTTTTATAGGAATAGAAGGGGAAAAGGGGGAGAACCCGGGGGTTGTTTTTCAATTATTATGATTGGCTTATACAAAGGGCTACTGGACTGAGCCAGGGTGGGAGAGCAATTGCCAGATCAGGTGGGGTAAGGGGGAACATCTGTGGGTCATTGTGACCTTATTTGAGGGACTGAGTCAATACATCAGGAACTGAGTCAACATCTGAGGGTTATCTTGCCCCAGTTTCAATAACTGAGCTCTATTCTGTGTCTAAAAGGACACAGGGTGATGGAAAGTCCCCAACATTTCAATACGTGCGTGTGTAGTTGTTAGGTCCTTGGTTCCCAGGGGAGGGGGGAGCACTAAGGCTGAGAGGCCTCAGAAATGGCCTCAAAGTTGTCAGAAATGGCTTCAGAGTTATCCTAGAGTTTTAAACTATCACCTCCTTAAATCTCCTCAAATCTAGCATTTCCATAGGAATCCAGTCAGCTCTTATACAGCCTTGGGGATACCTGTCACTTGGTGGTTGTTCCTGTTAGGTGACTGGATAAATTAAGGTTTTTTGTTTGAAAACCTTGGGCTGTTCCTCTCTAGTGTTATAATGTAATACAAAGGTTGATTCTCTTTTAAATTCCTCTGTCTTTCTCTGAATATCTTATAAGGCTTGTAACTTATCAGTCAAAATGGCATGATTTTCTTTAGTAACTTTCTAGGGCCCGTATCTTGGCACTCATATCACCCAACTTTTTTAGGGATAAAAGAAGAATAACCAAACTGATAATGTTTATAACTGACATTACATAAATCCCATCTAAGTTAATTATCCCTTCATTAATTGTTCCACTTAAATGGAACCATCCATTGTGTAATCATACAGAGCCCTAATTTCCATTGTAATAGTGTTTCCCATTTTTTTAAGTGGAAAAACATCTCTCTCTTTGTTTTTTTAACTAACTCCCCTCTTTTAAAATTCCCAATTGTCTGACCACAAATCTGCTGACAGTAGTGGTGGTGGTGAAGTGTGCTGCTGACTGCTGCTGCATAGAACAGCAGAAGCCCAAGTGCATGTCAAAGTGTGCAGCTGCTTAGAACAGCAGAAGCCCAAGTGCATGTCAAAGTGTGCGGCTGCTTAGAACAGCAGAAGCCCAAGCGCATGTCAAAGCAGCGGCCTAGTGTGGCAGCATCCCAAGGAGGGGGTCCAGGGAAAGCCCACAACCTCCTGTCTGAAAAACATTCAAGGAATGTGGGAAGAAGCAAATACATGTGGGAGCTGCCAAAAGGCAAAGTTGGCTGGTTGTGAGGGGCTAATTCCAGCAGCTTTTGGAGCCCAAGCACCTAAAATCTCAGACTTGTTCAGAGGTCTTGGGGAGGGGGAGGAAAACCTAGCTGGCAAGGCAGTGACTTGTATGGGAGCCCCCATGTGTAGCTCCAGTGTGTGATGGTGGCTGCAAAGCCACGAACAAGCAGCTCCCTCATGAATTTATGCCCCAAAAGTTGGATACAAGATGAATCGTAATCCTAATTAGTCTTAATAAAACCCAGGAGTCAGATATGGGGGGGGTGTATTAGATCAGAGAACCAGGAGCAGCTGCCAGTTGCCTCCTTCCTCTCTCTTTCTTCAGCCTAAAAAGCTGGGATCCTGTCTACACCCCACTGATGTGGGATTCCCCTCTGAATGCTGTAAATACCATTGGTTAATTAATGAAGCTGCTTTGGCCTACAACACGGCAGAATTGAGTAAGGCGGGAATTCCAAGCAGATAGAAGAGGAAAGAAAGTGGAGTCCGAGAGATGCCATGTAGCTGCCTGAGAAGAAAGCGCCTGCATACCAGTACCAGTAAACCGCAAGCTTCATGGTAAAATACAAAATAATGGAAATGGGTTAATTTAAGATATAAGAGCTAGCTAGAAATACACTTAAACTAATAGGCCAAACAGTATTGCAATTAATATAATTTCTGTGTGATTATGTCAAGTCTGGGCAGCCGGGAAACGAACAAGCAGTCTTTGTCTACACCCTACCTTATCACTTCCTGTCTCCACCTACCAAGTGTTGGGATTAAAGGTGCATGCCACCACTGCCTGGCTCCTGTGGTTAACTAGTAGCTAGCTCTGCCCTCTGATCTCCAGGCAAGCTTTGTCAGAACATAATCAAAGTATCACACAGCAACACCTTAAAGTATCAGCCTCATCATTTGATATGTTTGTTCCCAGCCTTCTGATGTCTTTCGACAGCACTGAAGATTTAAAGAGAGATTGGCATCATACCTACACATTCCTCTAAAACCTCAGAAAAAGAATGTGAGCAGCCAGCTTGCAACATCAGTGCCTATCCAAAATGAAATGCAAGGTCATTTAATTCACAGAGCCCCATTTAATTTAACTCCATTAATCATTAATTTCCCATCTCTATTGACAGCAGTAATAATCAGATGATGCATTTAGAGTTAAAAGCCAGAGTCAAGCTCTGAATTTTAGAAGAATTTATCTAAAACTCTTGTTTTGTTTTTGTTTTTCAAGACAGGGTTTCTTTGTATAGTTCTGGCTGTCCTGGACATCTTGTAGACCAGACTGGCCTCAAACTCACAGAGATCCACCTGCCTCTGCCTTTGCATGCTGGGATTAAAGATGTGCACCACCACTGTCATTCTAAAACTCTTTATCAAATACCTTATTTAATTTTAGACTCTTAAGCATTTTATAATAGTTTATATGTTAGATTCTATGATATGTGTCGTTAGAAAAGGGGTGATCATAAGAAATAAGTTAACCTTATTTTGTAAAACTGTTATATAGCTGATTCTTACAATTTTTTTCTGTGTATTTGGTGTGGGAGAGGGGTGGTGCTCACAAGCCATGTAATTTATGAGAAGGTAAAAGGACAACTTTTGGGGGTTGGAGCTCTTCTCTCCCATGTGGGTCTTGCAGATTCTACTCAGGTCGTCAGCCATGGCAGCAGGCTCCCGTACTTCCTAAGCCATCTTGAGCGCAGTTGTGATTCTTTAGACTAGAATGATAAATGCTCTGAATTCTTTTGAGGAAATTAGTATTTTAGCAAATTATGTAGCTAACATTGTTCGTTCTAAAAGTAAGAAATGTTTGTATTTATCATTTACTGACAAATCCTGTTTAGTGATTTTCTTAGTGATATAGAAAACCAGTCACTTTTAGCTCAGATGTTATTTCTTCTTTTACTAACCCCAACATTGGGCACAGAACATTCATCTCTAAAACCCTGTTTACCTAGACTGTTACACAACAAGAGGGAGGAGTTTCAAAGACTTCACAGTGGGTCACTGATGGATCAGGGCTGCCGGAAAAGGACTCGAGCTTTGCTTCTCCTGACAGATCTGAGCAGGGGCAGAAGTGGGGTTATAAGCACAAATTTCACAAACATTTATTGCCAAGTTACAGTTACAATTTTTACCAATCAGAAATCAAAGATTGGGGACATTCCTTTTGTGTTCCAACCTTGTCAATCAACATACAATGAAAGCCTTTTAGTCCAATCAATCAGATTTGTTTGTTCCTTCTGTTGTGAGGAACAGCCATGATGTGTCTAGAGGACTAAAGATGCATAATGGCTATGTCTGTGTGTTGTAGAAGGAGCGGGTGACGACCCACCGCCTGGCTTGCTTAACCCCCGAAATAACCACACAGAAATTGTACTAATTAAATTACTGCCTGGCCCATTATATCTAACCTCTTCTTGGCCAGCTCTCATATCCTGATCTAACCCATTTCTAATAATCCGGTCGTGGCTTACCGGGAAAGATTCTAACCAGCGTCAGTCTCAGGCAGGAGCTTCATGGCATCTGCCTCACTGTCCTTCTTCCCAGCATCCAGTTCGGTCTACTCTACCTATCTAAGTTCTGCCCTATCAAAAGGCCAAGACAGTTTCTTTATTCAACAGTGAAAGCAACACATAGTCAAAAGGATCTCCTACACCATCTGTGGTTTAGAAAGGTAGGTCAGCTACTGGGAGGTTCCCAGCCCCCCCTAGGGCTTGGGAACCTCTGAAGTCAAAATGGCAGCACTCAGGCCAAGGTGCTTTTGCCTGCTCCCATCACAACAAAAATATAAATACAACCTTTGTTATCATCATCATCATTCTGTATGTCTATGTGGGTACTTGTGTCATGGAGCTCATGTGGAGGTCAGAAAGCAGCCTGTAGAGTCAGTTCTCTCCTTCCATTTTTGGGGGGGTAGGGGAAGGCAGCAGGGTTTGTTTGTTTTTGAGACAGGGTTTCTCTCTGTGTAACAGCCCTGGCTGTCCTGGAACTTACTCTGTAGACCAGGTTGGCCTCAAACTCAGAGAACCTCCTGAGTGCGTCGATTGAAGATCTGCACCACCACTGCCCAGCTTTCCTTCCATCTTTATGTAGGTCCCAGAGACTGGGCTCAGGCTGAAGCAGCTAGTACTTTACCCACTGAGCCCTCTCACCAGCGTACAACTTCTTTACTTAAGCAACAAAATAAACGTTACAAGAAAATAATCTCACATAAAAAAATCTAAAATATTAAATGGTTAGGCTGTGAGATTATTGTGTTTTTTTTTAATCTTACACTTTTTTCTTTGTGAAGATGAGCCTTCAGAAACATTCTGGATGTTTCTTCACTGCGTGTATAAGGGAGGTGATGTTGCTCGTTTGTTATGTATATAGACAGGGTCTCCCTTCAGGTAGCTTAGAATGGTCTCAACCTCTTGATCCCCCTGCTTAAGTGCTACACACATGTAGCACCATGCCTGGCTAAGTATTTGAAATTGTATCTTTCAGTCCTGAAATCTCTTGAATTTGTAGATTTTCTCTACTTCAACTGCTTATAGACCGTTCCTTTATTATTTTTTCTTTTTTAACTTTCTCTTAGAGCATTTTATTAAAGTACAACTAAGTAATCCAACCCAGAGCTAGCTAGTAACATTCTCTTTATGCCTTCTTTGTGTAAACCCAAGTTCATTTGTCACATTGCCTGCATTCCAAATCACGGTAGGCAGAATTCTGCCATCCAACCAATGACCTCATTTCCAGCCATTGTTTAAGAGTTACCTGCTCCTCAGCCCAATGCCAAGGTCTCTCACAACAACAACCTGCTCTCAACACCAGTTTTTACACTCTCTTTTCTAGCATACTGCTGCTATAACAAATGTTCCCAAATTTTCATGCCTTACTACAATGGGGATTTATTTCTAACTCCTTGATTACCTGTGAGTTGTCTGCAGCTCTCTGAATTCATTAAATATTTCTTATCTGTATTGCAGGCTATAGAATAGTCAGTTTTAGATCAGATGGTGAAGTAAAAATGGAATAACTTACAATTACATTCTTTGCCCGAAACAAGATAATATTGTTAGGCTTAATATTCATACAGTAGGGAATATTTGTTTCTCTAAGGCAGATATCACAGCTCAGCAGGCTTAGGGACATGTATTTCTCTTCTAAGAAGGAGATAGAATAGCACCAACTACACACCCACTTCTAGTTATGACTGTATTTCCTAAGCAGTGTTTTCAGATTGTTCCGTCTTAGCTAAAGATAAACATTGGTAATCATTAGGACTTGAGTAAGTATATCTATCACCTGCCAATGAAGATATGATTGTGTCCTCAGGGGAAAGTTGTGTGCCGAGGACACTAAGGTGAATTATAATTTAGTGCAAGACCAGGAAAACGTGTTCTGGTCCATAGAATTATTTTTGCTTCAAAAATTGGAATTTGGTT
The DNA here is from genome assembly GCA_004026605.1 of Ondatra zibethicus. Classification (NCBI taxonomy): domain Eukaryota; kingdom Metazoa; phylum Chordata; class Mammalia; order Rodentia; family Cricetidae; genus Ondatra; species Ondatra zibethicus. Next base: position 28,061 of record PVIU01016464.1, read on the forward strand.
TAACAGAAAACCTAAGGTAAATACTTTAATTGATACAGTTTTTACCATAACAAGACATAATTTCCAAATATTTAATGTGAACATACACTTTATTTTTACAGAGATTTGCCTCAATATGGACAGAAGCAGTGGCAATCCTACTTTGGAAGAACTTTTGATGTTTACACCAAACTCTGGAAATTTCAGCAGCAGCATCGGTAAAGAGTTTCATAGCTAAAGGGTGTAAAGGTGCATTGTATAATTGTATATTCACTATAGTTCTGACCATGAACAAATCTATTTTGTTCTTTATTTTGGTTTACATTGTGTGTGTGTGTGTGTGTGTGTATTACTTGCTGGGTCAGATCTTGATTTCTACCGTATGGGTTCTGCAGATCTTCCTGGCTGTCTTGAAACTTTTAAAGTAACATATTTCTGAAGGCGTAAGTCACAAAACAATCCCACACCAGTTTGGAATTATGATTAGTAAAAGGGTTATTTATTTAAAGGGAAAAACTTACAGATCACCATCCTAGACAACAGCCCTCTGCATGACCAGGAAGGGAGTCTAGTAGCTGGAAGCAGAGCCAGAAGCAAGAGAGCAAATGCATGGCTACTGCTGCTTTTTAAAGCAAAAGAGACCACGCCCAAGTGGACTGGTATCTTAAAGGCTATTGGCTGAAGGAGCAGAAGGAGCTCCCGCAGCACCTCCCCCTTTTGTTTAAGTAAGAGAGTTATAAACTCAATACAAAAGAATATACACTAGGAACAGATATTAAGTGTAAGATTAGAATTACAATCAGCATAAACAACATTAAGCAAGGAACATATGCTGAATGTTTTAATAAACATTCTATCCATAGGATAGTCTTGTATAGGAAATAGCTTGGCTAGATCATAAGAGGACAGTAACTATGACTATCTAATCTTCAACCCTATCGAAAGCCTGAGAAGGAAGATAATATTACTTGAGCAGGCAGGAAGTACAATCAAGTAGCTTCCAAAGCAAGCAATATATGACAGAGATAATTAGCTACCTGAGGAATCACCCAAAGTCTCATTTTGCAGCGTTGAAGCAACCAACTTTGGCTCTGGCCTAGCATAATTGACAGACCATTTTCAGAGGCAGGAAATTTTTCAAAACTGTCTTATCCTGTCTTGGCAAGATTTGACAGTCCTGCTTACCCATTTCCAGGTATCATGTAACTTGTCAGTGGTTGAGGCATTGTCAGTTCCTTGCCCAAAGGCCAGTTTTGCCAAGAAGAAAAAAAGCTCCAAGTGGAGTATCTTTGGTGCTCAACATTCTCTCGGGAGTAGATTGGTGCTGTCAGAAGCAGTCATGTCTCATGTCAACAGAACCCTAAGTTATTTAAATGCCATGTTCCACAGAACCTTGAAGTGGTTGAAGATTACCTATCTAGACAGAATATAATCTCTATGTATCTAAAGAACCTAATTGAGGGCTGGAGAGATGGCTCAGCAGTTAAGAGCATTGACTGCTCTTCCAGAGGACCCGGGTTCAATTCCCAGCACCCACATGGCAGCTCACAACAGTCTGAAAATCCAGTTCCAGGGGATCTGACACCTTCGCACCAATGCACATAAAATAAAAGTTAAATAAACCATAAAAAATATTTTAAAAAAGAACCTAATTGGGGCTGGAGAGATGGCTCAGAGGTTAAGAGCACTTACTGCTCTTCCAAAGGTCCTGAGTTCAATTCCCAGCAACCACATGGTGGCTCACAACCATCTGTAATGGGGTCTGGTGCCCTCTTCTGGCCTTCAGGCATACACACAGACAGAATATTGTATACATAAGAAAGAAAGAAAGAAAGAAAGAAAGAAAGAAAGAAAGAAAGAAAGAAAGAAAGAAAGAAAGAAAGAAAGAGGGAGAGAAAGAAAGAAAGAGAGAAAGAAAGAACCTAATTGATCTAACTGTATGTACAGCAAGCATGAACAACTATTGACCTATAATAATTAATACCTGTTTAGCTTAAAGACTAAAACTTCATGTCAGAATAATAAATAACCTGTAAACAAATGAGGACAATGCCCTCAAACTTTAAACAATATATAAGTATCTATAAGTAGGAGTAATATATAATGCAATATGAAAATATATCCTAAAAGTTGTATCAATATACAAAATGTCCTAAACAGAGATAATAACATACATATATACAATCTGACAAAATAACTTTGTATTGGTGTACAAATAAACCAAAGTAACAGATATAATTTGAACTTGTATCAGTATACAAAACCTATACCAATATAAATTATCCATGAATAATAGCTCACAAGTATTCACTCTCTTACCCACTATTACTATCCCCCCCTTTTTTTAAACAAACATAGTTTTCATCCCAACCCTCTATCTAATACAAATAATAATCAACAACCCCTAAACAGTATTCCCAACCCTATGGACAAACTTTTTAGGAATGGGGGCGTTGTCTTCTAGAATTGCTTCCCGCTGTCATGGGGGCGATGTTCTCTTAATGGGATCCTGCAAAATTAAAGTGATGGTTAAGTTTCAAAATTGCTGTCTTGTATAGTTGCAAACAATTTCCAAGCAGTCGATAGATAGGTTTTTTTTTTTTAAAGTTCTTATTTGGATTCCTGGCTAGAATGTCATGAGAAGGTGCACCATTTCAGCAGCTGGTAGCCAAATAAATAAGTGGTCTTATAGTAGCATTGTCTGCATCACAATGTTGTCTCAACTAGGTAGAGTTGTTGCTGTGGGGCCCCATCTTCTTCCTGGAATCTTCAAAGATTACTGCAGGAAAAGGATCTGTAGGAAAATCTATTGTTCATCATGAAAAACTTAAACACCATTCATATATACTTACATTCAATGAAGAATATGATATAGACAAAACAGGCATGGAGAAAGTAAAAGTTTTTCCTAAAGTCTTTCTTCTGCCCCATACCAGATGGCTCCCGATATGAGACAGAAACTCTGAATGTTCCTTTTAACAACAAGCTTGGATTTAGGGAAGTACAGAGCCATTGTCCAACTCCAAAGCCAGCTGAATATATTAATAAATATATGTGCGTGTGTGTGTGTGTGTGTGTGTGTGTGTATAAATGTAAGTGTAATCCACACCTGGATTCATAAACCATATTCTGTTTTCTAGATGCTCCTTAGTGAATAGTTATTTTTCTTCTGTCAGCATTCAAACATCCAGAGTCCCTTGAATTTTTGATGATGTGTATTTTCCTGCAAAGATAAGAGCAGAACCCTACCCTAACCCTTATGAGCTTTGCTTACCACCTGTATGATTGTCACCATTGTGGATGTGGTATCATTTCTCTTTTTCAAGAGGTTTTCCTTTTCAAAGCGATTCTTTATTAATTTTGATGCTATCCATAATTTTTCTTCTCCTGTGGAAACAAGAGCAAAACCCCTTCCCCAACGTAGTACATCTCCTGGTTTCCATTGTAAAGTCAACACATCCTTGAGATATACTGGTTGATTCAATTCAGAAGTTTTTTCATTATCCAATCCCTCTCTGCTGCTGTTGTTCCTTTCTCATTAGCGTTAAGAAAATTCAAGGTTAATAAAGCATTATGCAATCCATTTCTGGGGGGTATTTTCCATCCTTTTCTGTTTGTTCAGCATATCCTTTATAGTACAATTTGACCTTTCTATAGCTGCCTGACCTGTAGGATTATTTGGTATACCTGTAATGTACTTTATATTATAATAAGCAAAAAAGCATTTCATTTTCTTAGATACATATGCTGGACCATTGTGTGTCTTTATTTGTGCAGGTATACCCATGATGGCCATAACTTCCAATAAATGTGTGATTACCAAATCAGCCTTTTCTGAGCTCAGGGCAGTTGCCCATTGAAAACCTGAATACGTGTCTATGGTGTAGTGTACATATTTTAATTTACCAAATTCTGTAAAATGGAACATATCCATCTGCCAGATTTCATCCCTTTGAGTACCCTTTGGGTTACTTCCTGCTGGCAACGGTGTTTGATTATAGAAAGAGCAAGTAGGGCATCTCTTTATAATCTCCTTAGCTTGTTGCCATGTAGTAGAAAACTCTTTCTTTAAACCTTTGCTATTGACATGATGTTTTTTATGAAATTCTAAGGCCTGCAACATGCTTTCAATCAATAATTGATCAATTTCTGCATTACCTTGTGCTAAAGGACCTGGCAGACACATATGGGATCGGATGTGTGTTATGTACATAGGACAAATCCTATTCCTGATTATGTCTTGCACCTGGATAAACAATAAAGTCAATTCTGTATCATCTGGTATAAATTCAGCGGTTTCAGTATGCAAGATAACTCTTTCTGCATATTGTGAATCCATAACTATATTAAGAGGTTCTGTAAAATCCCTTAATAACATAAGAATGGCATATAATTCTGCCTTCTGGACAGAATTATAAGGGCTTGTTCCACCTTACTCAATTCTTCTGATTTGTAACCTGCTTTACCTGATTTATTTGCATCATTATAAAATGTATGGCCTCCAGTTATTGGTGCATCACATACAATTCGAGGAAGAATCCAAGAAGTTCTCTTTATGAGGTTAAGTCTATCACTTTTGGGATACTTGCTATTAATTTCTGCCAAAAAATTAGCACAAGTTCTTTGCCATGGTTCATTGTCTTCCCATAACTTTTTTATTTCATCAGTAGTAAAAGGCACTGGGTCTATACCTGCTAGTTGACAAAGTCTCAGTTTACCTTTTATAATTAATTCAGAGACTTTTTCCACATAAGTTTTTAATTTTTTACTTGGTTTATGTGGTATAAATATCCATTCTAAAATAATATCTTCCCTCTGCATTAAAATTCCTGTAGGAGAAATTCTGGAAGGCAATATGACTAGGATACAACTAAGATTTGGATTCACCCTATCCACATGTGCCTCCTGTAGTTTTTCCTCAACCATTGTCAATTCCTTTTCTACTTCAGCTGTTAATTCTCTGGGACTATTCAGATTTTAATCACCAACTAAGGTTTTGTTTAAATGAACTATTAGATCAGGTGTTATCCCAACAGCTGGTTGTAGACTGGAAATGTCTCCTAACAATCTTTGAAAGTCATTAAGAGTCCGTAACTGGTCTCTCCTAATTTGTGCCTTTTGTGTTCTAATTTTCTATAAACCTATTCTGTAACCTAGGTAATTAACAGAATCTCCTCTTTGAATCTTTTCAGGAGCAATTTGTAATCCCCATTTAGACAAAACTATCTTTACTTCCTCAAACATTCTTTCTAAAGTGTCTATGTTTGAATCAGATAGCAAAATATCATCCATGTAATAGTAAATTATAGACTTAGGGAATTGCTTATATATTATTTCCAATGGCTGACTTACAAAGTATTGACACAGGGTGAGACTATTGAATATTCCCTGTGGTAGGATAGTCCACTGGTATCTCCTAGTAGGCTGAGAATTATTATAAGTAGGCACTGTGAAGGCAAATTTTTCTCTATCCTTTTCTTGTAAAGGTATAGTGAAAAAACAATCTTTCAAATCAATAACTATAGCAGGCCATCCTTTTGGTAACAGAGAACGCAAAGGAATTCCATATTGTAGAGGACCCATAGGTTGAATTACCTTGTTGATAGCTCTTAGATCTGTCACCATTCTCCATTTTTCTCCAGATTTCTTTTTTATAACAAACACAGGAGAATTCCAAGGGCTGGTTGTTTCTTCAATATGGTGAGCATCTAGTTGCTCTCGTACCAGCTGTTCCAAAGCCTGTAATTTATCTTCAGCTAGAGGACACTGCTTGATCCATATTGGCTTCTCAGTTAACCATTTTAAAGGTAGGGCTGTTGGTATCTCTAAAGGTTTGCTAGTTGCTATATGTTCTTGTACCGCCTGAATGGCTGGTGACCTTTTTCCATAATACCTCATTATATCCTTCCCAGAATTATGAGTTCCTGGGACTGCAGGAGTGTTAATCTGGGTATTCCATTGCTGTAGCAGGTCACGGCCCCATAAATTTATTGCAATATTGGCTATATATGGCCTTAGTCTTCCTATTGCCCTTCAGGCCCTATGCATTCAACCCATCTCGTACTTTGTTTTACACAAGATATGGTTCCAATTCCCAGGAACTGAACAGTTTGGATGCCAAGATTCTGGAGTAATAATACTTACATCCGCACCCGTGTCTAATAAGCCTTCAATAAAAATGCCATTTATACAAACTCTAAGCTTTGGTCTTTGATTGTTAATAGAGGTCTGCCAAAATATACGTTTACTCTGTCCAACTGGATTTTTTGACTCATCCTCCACATTTAACCCATCCTTTAACCAGTATTGCTTTTTACAGCAGGCAATGGACTTTTTAATTTTCTTAGTGAGACACTTTCTCCACTATAACTGGGAATGACTGGGCCACTTTTGGCTTGGGGGCCTGCGAGAGGTCCCTCAAGGGGTTTCCTGATGTTATCGGGTTGCCTTGTCTGTCTGTTGTTGACCTGCATTCATTGGTCCAATGTCGGCCTTTACCACACCTTCTACATATACCTGAAGGCCGAGGTCTCCTATTTTTGCATTCCCAGAGGAGATATTATTTCTAGAAATTCATTGCCTGCAATCCCTTTTCAGATGTCCTAATTTACCACAATTAAAACATTTGGCAGTTTGATGTCTCCTCATTGCTTTGGAAATCGCTTCTCCTACTCGAGATTCATCATTATAGCCAAACGTCTCAACATTCATCGTATTCTGAATCCATTCATCCATAAGTGCTGATCTAGACCTTAAAGGCCCAATTATCTTTTTACATTCTAAGTTTGCATTTTCAAAAGCCAGAGATTCAAGAATTATTCGTCTAGCTTCTGGGTCTGTTACTCCTATTTGCAGAGCCTTAATTAATCTTTGCAAAAAGTCAGTAAAGGGCTCTCTCTGTCCTTCCTAACTCTGGTATATGATTCGATCCTTTCCCCTAGTTCTTGTATCCTATCCCAAACATTCAAGGCTTCTTTGTGGCATAGGGACAATACTTCGTCATTGTAAAGAGCTTGGACCTGTGGATCAGCATAAGCTCCTATGCCAAGAATTTGATCTTGGGAAACCTCCACACCTTTTGCTCTTCCTTGCTGTTCCATATGTTTGGATTCTTCTCTGAAACAAATTCCAAACATCAAGGAAGGTCCATCATCCAGTACTACAGACACTAACTGAGAGAAGTCATGGGGGTAGCTCTGACATTAGAAGCCCAAGTCCTTATCATTTCCTTAACAAATGCAGAGTGCAAGCCATAATTAACGACAGCTTGCTTAATTTCTTTTAGATCATTCATTCCTATTGGTGTCCATCTACCTTCTTTGGCTCCCTTTGAGCCTTTAGAAGTTGATGCTTTGCCAGAGTAAATTACCGGGCATGTCGCTAAAACCCTGGTTAAACCCATTCTGACAGCCAGTGGTGACATTGTATCCTGTCCTTGGGCCTTCTTACCCTGTTCACCAGCTCCAATAATTTCCTCAATCATTTCAAATCTTTTTATCATTGTCTCTCTTAAAGCCTGAATCGCCTGACCTGCATATGTTTCTAGTGATTTCACTAAGGTATCAATTTTTGGTCCCCATTCTGCACCTGTGATTCCAAGGTTTTAATGTTTCCCTTCCAAGATAACATGTACTCCTTGAACTTTTCTTGGATATCGTGTAGACCCATCCCGGAGGTACATTCTGTCTGTTACCTTATCAAAATTTTGTGATAACTTCTGAATGTCAAATTCAACAGTATGAACCCTTTCAGGTAACTTCATAGTGCCCTTGGATATGGAGTCAATTTAGCCTATCATAGTATCCACTTGTTCAGATAACCTCTGATTTTCAATAATTTAAACCTTTCAACTAGCTGTTCATTATTAGTCCATAAAGATTGTTATCATTCCTAGGAGTGCCATATTCTTCCTTAATGATAGAATATGGAGAAGAAAACTGAAACCTAGTAACCAATAAATTGAGGTATCCCCATAGTCATATAAACCTTGCATGATATAATACATTGTATTAGTAAAGAAAGCAGTAAAAGTTGCAAATGAAATGAGAACTGCCATATCACTTATTATCCAGAAGGTGGTGCTGTTGCCAAGTCGCGACTAGAACCAATGCAAAGGTGACAGAAACGGTCTTGTTTCAGTGTCCACCTTCGTATTTGTTAAAGACTAGGAAATATGAGTTGCTCAACAAAGTAAATGTAATTAAATTTATTCCATACATGGAACCAGAAGCCAGGGGTAGAGAACAGCACCCGGAAGCCGCATATGCCTCCACATGCCAAAGAGTCACCCTGAGGGGTTGCAGCGTTTGGCAACCACTTGCGCTCTAACTCGCGTTGCTTAAGCGCTGCGCTGCAAGGGGGATTTAAAAACCGCTCAGAAAGGAGCAAACCAGGCAGGCAGAGACTGTCCTGGCCTGTGGAGCCCAGGAGGTGTGGAGTTTAAGTCCACGTGGGGAGGCAAAAATAGGGTGTGTGGGGACTTAAAGCCAATCCAAAGTGTTTAAAGAGAAAATATAAAGAATTGCAGCAAGAAAAGCCACTGCACGATATTCTATATTGAACTGCTGGCTCCACGCACAGGCCCTGGCTGAGGGAGGGCCTGTCCTAAGCCAAGCTGGCGGCAGGCAGCTGAGCCGGGGCGGGGTTCTAAAACCAAATGTTGGGCACCAGATGAAGGCGTAAGTCACAAAACAATCCCACACCAGTTTGGAATTATGATTAATAAAAGGGTTATTTATTTAAAAGAAAAACTTACAGATCACAGCCCTAGACAGCAGCCCATTGCACAGCCAAGAAAGGAGTCTGGTAAGCCAGAAGCTGAGCCAGAAGCAAGAGAGCAAGCGCATGTCTACTGCTGCTTTTTAAAGCAAAAGAGATCATGCCCAAGTGGGCTGGTATCTTAAAGGCTATTGGCTGAAGGAGCGGAAGGAGCTCCCGCATCATATTTCAGTGCTTCTTGACCTTTTGGTTAAGATCAAGTGTAAAGTAATGTATCTCATGAGCCACATGAAAACAGTTTTGGTTTGTTTTTTTTTTCTTCTGTTTAAGATTTTTAGTCTGTTCTCTAATTTTTAATGACATTCTGAAATTTAGTTAGCTATCCACACTGTTTGGGGAGGAAGGGTTGCATCTTTTCTTTTGTGAGACAGGCCTTGGCTGGCCTGGAACTCTGCAGACCAGGCTGATCTCAAGCTCACCAAAATCCATCTGCTTCTGTCTCCCAAGTGCCAATATTAAAGCTATGGTCCCCCAGGCCCAATGGAACTAACTATAGAGAACTTAGACAATATTCTCTTTTTTCTGTTTTCTTTTTCTGATATTGGATATCACTTCATTATCCAGGCTGACCTAGAAACCCCTGAGAACTCATATCAATCCTCCTGTCTCCGCCACCCCACAACTGGCCTTTGCCTCCTGAGTTGTGGGATTGCAGATGTGAACCATTGCAACAGGCTTTCAGTAGATTTTTTTTTTTTCTGAGACAGTTGCTCTGACTGTCCTCGAACTTGCTCTGGCCTCAAACTCACAGAGATCTTCCATCCTCTGCCTCCCGGGTTCTGGGATTAGAGCTGTGCTACCACAGTGTGTGTGCCTGGCTTCAGTAGACATTTAATAACTATTTTTTAAGCTGAGTATGTTGGTATACACCTATAATTCTAGTTCTTAGGAGGTAGAAATAGGATCAAGAATTCATGGTTATCCTCAACTACACAGATAGGCCAGTCTTAGGTACATGAAATCCTGTCCCTAAAAGAACTGAGGCTGGAGAGAAAGTGCTTGTCTTACAAGTTTGAATCCCAGCAATCAGTGTGGTGAAATGGGAAGTAAAGAGCGAAGAATCCCTGTGCCTCTGTGCACAGCAGTGACCAAGGTGAGAGGCGAGGGCTGACAAAGAGGGCTATCATCTAACTGCCACACCTGAGCTATGGCATACACACCTGCATTCACACAATCACGTACTCATGCACACATGTATGTACATATTTTATATACATATACACACAAAGATATAACACAAATCAGTCAATTAATAGAGAAACATTTTTAATGTAGTTGAATGGTTATGTTGAAATCTTATAATTCATAAGTTGTGCTAATTGGATGATCTTTTATCATTGAATTTACAGAACTGGTTATTTTTGAAATTTATGTTTTGTTATTTCTGTTTTTTTGTCTTCTGTGTAAACAGACAAGTCTTGGATAATCGGTATGGCTTGAAGCGGTGGCAAATAGGAGAAATTGCTTCCAAGATTGGGCAGCTGTATTACCACTATTAGTAAGTGAATTACACATGGAAAGAAGAAAGTGTTTCTTTGGTTAAAACAACATGTAAGAGAGAGGACAGTGAGTTATAGACAGAATTTTGTTCAGGCCAGATGGATCAGGATGGCACCATGAAATGGCCTTGCGTAATTCAAGCAGTGTTATGTAGTCAGGTCAGTAACTCATTCCATCAGACCTGAGGGATTTAATCTTTTTTTTAAATAAATGATGACTACTAAATATATTTATTGTTCTTGGGGCTTTTTAAGTCTTGATGGTGTGTAGAGACACAGTATGTATATTTACAGCATCCTTTAAACACTCATCCTAGCTGGCTATGCTTGAAAGGTTATATGACAAAAATAGACAGTTGTTTGCCTCCTTAGAATAGTAACATCTGTGTAGTCCCACCTTTGAGTGAAGGAAAGAAGAAATCTCCTTTTACAAATGTAACTCTCAGTACAAAGTAACATCAATAATCAAAGACTTGGGCCTCAGGGAGGCAAATCTCTGTGAGCTCAAGGCCCAGCCTGGTCTGCAGAGTGAATTCCAGGACAGCCAGAGATACACAGAGAGACCCTGCCAACAAAACAGAACAAAAAGATAAGAAAAATTCTCATCTTCCCACCTTTGGCATGGCTCTCAGAGTGCACACCACTAAAATCCCTCTTTGTTAGAACAAGATTTTAAAAATCCTTTGTTACGGTGCTGGGAGTAAGTTATTGTTAGAATGCTCACCCCTGGAAAAGACATATATGCCATCCCTCCAACAGAAAGGTAGTACCAGCCTGCAGATAGGGAGAAGGGCTGGGACATTGCCATCTTCTGAACAAGACACAGCCATTGTAATCATGAACCCCTAACACCTACAGATGTCTACAGTGGATTTGCACTGAAAAGGGCCCATTAACAGCCAGACCTTGATGGAGGAGAAATCAGGGGCTCTGCTCACTGCTGTGCCGTTTCCTGCTGGTAGATCATCTGTCAGTGCTGCTGTCCCTCTCCAGGTTCCAGTACATAGTCCCATTCTAATGGGTGCATAAATGGCCCTGATTACACTAAAGGGGTCATACAACAAAACCATGTCATGACTCTAGGAAAAGGACAGGAAAAAACAAGACTTGATAAGAGTCGGAAGGTGAGAAAGAGGAGAGAGTAACCAGAATTATTGTTCGTTTTACTCCTTATTCTTTGGGGGCCTGCCACCCAGTTCCCAAATGAATCCACACAGGCTTATTATTACTTATAAATGCCTGGCCTTAGCTTGGCTTTTTTCTTGCCAGCTTTTCTTAAATTATGCCATCTACCTTTTACCTCTGGGCTTTTAACTTCCTTTATTTCTGTGTATCTTTTCTTTCCTTCTTATTCTGTGTCTGGCTGGGTGGCTGGCCCCTTCTTTTCTCACTCCTTGATCTTCCTCTCCCCAGATTTCTAATCCTATTTTTTCTCTCTGCCTGCCAGCCCCACCTACCTTTCCCCTGCCTTGCTATTGGCCATTCAGCTCTTTATTAGACCAATCAGGTGTTTTTGACAGGCACAGTAGCACAGCTTCACAGAGTTAAACAAATGTAGCATAAAAGAATGTAACACATCTTTGCATCATTAAACAAATATTCTACAGATAAACAAATTAATATTGCATAACAAGAATGCATTGTGTGTGTGCATGCGCACATGCGTGTAAAATTGTCAGAGCTTTAAATAAATTTTTAAAGTAAATTATTTTTGAAAGTTTCTTTTTTTAAGATTTATTTATTGTGTATGTAGTATTCTGCCTGCATGCATGCCTACAGGCCAGGAAGAGAGCACCAGATCTCATTACAGATGGTTGTAAGCCACCATGTGGTTGCTGGGAATTGGACTCAGGACCTCTAGAAAAGCAGGCAACGCTCTTAACTGCTGAGCCATCCCTCCAGCGAAAGTTTCTTATTAAATTAGACATACTAAACAGACTACATAGCTCATTAGCACCCCTCAAAGAGAGGTATGAGTTAATAAGGAGGGAAAAGCTAAAGAAATGGTTGAAAATGTAAGTACCAACTGATTAGGGAGAGGTTATAGAAGGTCTAGACCTGGGAGCAGATATACTCAAATAGAACGCTCTCATTTTGTAGAGTGGGAATGACATGTGCTTTGATTGACTTCCAAAAAGCTTAGGAGCAGCAAGGAAACATTTTGTCGTTGCTATTGTTCCTAGACTCAGAGTTAGGATAGTCATTAGCATCCCCCTGTGTAGAGTTGGACATTCTGGAACAAGTTTTATCCATATTTAAATTTTTTCTTATAGTTTACGAACATCTGAGACCAGCTATCTGAATGAGGCCTTCTCCTTCTACTCTGCAATCAGACAAAGATCATACTACTCTCAAGTTAATAAAGAGGACAGGTATGTATCTGTGCTTTCAGAAAGATGACGAGTCATTCAGCATTTTAATCTATGTGTGTCCATATGCGAAGGTGAGAGAACGACTTTGCGAAGAGTCACTCTCTCCTTCAGCACACAGGTTCTGAGAATCCAGCTCAGGACTTCAGGCAAGGGCCTTTATCCACTGCGCCGGCTCGTCAGTGAGGGGTTTTCATGATGTATGTAGGTTGCACAGGCTTCATAGGGAAAAAAGGGCTCTAAAACTAGGCTTCACTAATGTCTTTGTTATTTCTAGTCCATGTAGTTTTTAGTCATATGTATATTCATCTTCAAAGCCTATTGACATCTATTATATACGAATAGAGAAAAAAGGCTGCTGGTTTTCTCTGAATTTTCTTTTTTAAGCCCACCACTCTGATATGTGGTAGAAAATATCATTAGCCCCAGCACTTGGAAGGCAGACGCAGGTGGAGGTCAGTAGGGTACATAGTGAGACCGTCAATAAAAGTTCCGAAAGACAGAAGCACAATACTATTTTGACCACCTTGCCTGATTGAGCACCACCGTTTGCTTTATGGAGTCTCGTAGGATTCCTGGATTCCCGGTAGAAGTCTGTTGACTTGCCATATGCTTCCCCTTGACAAGTGCATAGGGAAGGGAAAGGCAAAGTGTGTGTAAGGTCCTGTCTGAAGATGGTCTTCTGTTGAGGCTGTAGATACACACTGGGCAAGGCGGAAATGATCAGCCTCAGGGTTTTCATTGCATTTCAAGGATTCTTGAAGAACTCTCAGGCACAAAAGATGGTGTGTTCCCTGCACTCCCAGAGACAGGCACAAAAGATGGTATGTTCCCTGCACCCTCAGAGACAAGACTCACAACCATTGTATAATGGAAAACTGGGTTTTCTTAGTAGTAGAAAGGAATAGCATAGGTTTGATGTTTTTCCTTTTTTTTTTTAATTTCATTTTATTTTTGTTTTTTTGAGACAGCTTTTCTCTCTTTAACAGCTATGGCTGCCCTGAAACTCACTCTCTGTAGACTAGGCTGGCCTCCAGCTCACAGAGATCCAGCTGCCTCTGCCTCTGCCTCCCAAATACTGCACTCCACCACTGCTTTTCATTTTTTCTTAAGATTTTTTTAATATCTTTTATGCTGAACATGGTAATACATGCCTTTAATATAAGCACTCAGGAGGCAGAGGCAGGCGTATCTCTGTGAGTTTGGGGCCAGCCTGGTGTTTGTCTGTATGTGTATGTGCACTTCATTTGTGCCTCATGCCCAAGGACGTCAGAAGAGGGTGGCTCCCCTAGAACTGAAGTTACAGGTTGTCATGAACATGAGTGCTGGAGATTGAACACAGGTCCTCTGCAAGAGCAGCAGTGTCTCTCACCTGCTGAGTCATCTGTCCAGCCCCATCATGGTATTGCTTCTTATGCACTTAAATTCTCCATAGATGCTTGTAGAATGAATGAATATAGAATGATGACTCAATGTGTTAAAATATACTTACAAGGCTCCCTGGTTTTGATTTTGAGACTGCTTTCGTGTACCCCAGGCTGCCTTTGAACTCCTGATCTTCCTGCCTCCACCTGCTGGGTTGTGGAAGTACAAGCACTTGCCAAGCTAAGGCTCTGTGGTTTTTTTTTTTTCCATAATATTTATTGAGCTCTACATTTTTCTCTGCTCCCCTCACTGCCTCTCCCCTTCCTCCTTCAACCCTCCCCCAAGGTCCCCATGCTCCCAATTTACTCAGGAGATCATGTCTTTTTATACTTTCTACTTCCCATGTAGATTAAATCTATGTAAGTCTCTCTTAGTGTCCGCATTGTTGTCTGAGTTTTCTGGGATTGTGGTTTGTAGGCTGGTTTTCTTTGCTTTATGTTTTAAAACCAACTATGAGTGAGTACATGTGATAATTGTCTTTCTGTGTCTGGGTTACCTCCCTCAAAATAATGCTTTCTAGTTCCATCCATTTTCCTGCAAAATTCAAACTCTTGTTATTTTTTTCTGCTGTGTAGTACTCCATTGTGTAAACGTACCACATTTTTCTTATCCATTCTTCAATCGAGGGGCATTTAGGTTGTTTCCAGGTTCTGGCTATGACAAGCAAAGCTGCTATGAACACAGTTGAGTACATGTCCTTGTGGCACAATTGAGCATCCTTTGGATATATACCCAAAAGTGGTATTATTGGGTCTTGAGAAAGGTTCTTTCCTAATTTTCTGAGAAACTGCCACACTGACATCCAAAGGGGTTGTACCAGCTTGCATTCCCACCAGCAATGCAGAAGTGCTCCCTTTTCCCCACAACCTCTCCAGCATAAGTTGTCATCAGTGTTTTTGATCTTGGTTATTCTTACAAGTGTAAGATGGGATCTCAGAGTTGTTTTGATTTGCATTTCTCTGATGATTAAGGATGTTGAACATTTTCTTACGTGTCTTTCAGCCATTTTAGATTCCTCTGTTGAGAGTTCTCTGTTTAGTTCTGTACTCCATTTTTTTATTGGATTACGTGAATTTTTGGTGTCCAATTTCTTGAGTTCTTTGTATATTTTTTAGATCAGACCTCTGTCTGACGTGGGGTTAGTGAAGATCTTTTCCCATTCTGCAGGCTGTCGTTTTGTCTTGTTGACCATGTCCTTTGCTTTACAGAAGCTTTTCAGTTTCAGGAGGTCCCATTTATTAATTGTTTCAGTGTCTGTACTGCTGGGACTCTATTTAGGAAGTGGTTCTCTGTGCCAATGCGTTCAAGCGTACTTCCCACTTTCTCTTCTATAAGGTTCAGTGTGGCTGGCTTTATGTTGAGGTCTTTGATCCACTTGGACTTGAGTTTTGTACATGGTGATAGACATGGGTCTATTTTCATTTTTCTACACGTTGATATCCAGTTATAACAGCACCACTTGTTGAATATGCTTTCTTTTTTTCATTTGATATTTTTTGCTTCTTTATCAAATATCAGGTGTTTGAAGATGTGTGGATTGATATCCGGGTCTTCTATTAGGTTCCATTGGTCCTCCTGTCTGTTCTTATGCCAGTATCAGGCTGTTTTTAGTACTGTAGCTCTGTAATATAGTTTGAAGTCAGGGATTGTGATGCCTCCAGAAGTTCTTTTGTTGCCCAGGATTATTTTGGCTATCCTGGGTTTTTTGCTTTTCCAAATGAAGTTGAGTACTGTTCTTTCAAGGTCTTTGAAGAATTTTGTTGGGATTTTGATAGGCATTGCATTGAATCTGTAGATTGCTTTCGGCAGGATTGCCATTTTTACTATATTAATTCTTCCTACCCAAGAGCATGGGAGGTCTTTCCATTTTCTGGTGTCTTCTTCAATTTCTTTCTTCAAAGATTTAAAGTTCTTGCCATACAAGTCTTCTACTTGTTTGGTTAGAGTTACTCCGAGGTATTTTATGCCATTTGTGGCTATTGTGAAGGGTGTTGATTCTCTGATTTCTTCCTCAGCCCTTTTATCATCTGTGTACAGGAGGACTGCTGATTTTTTTGAGTTAATCTTGGATCCTGCTACACTGCTGAAAGTGTTTGTGAGTTGTAGAAGTTCTTTGGTAGAATTTTTGGGATCGCTTATGTAAACTATCATATCATCAGCAAACAGTGAGAGTTTGACTTCTTTTCCAATTTGTATCCCCTTGATCCCCCTTTTGTGTCTTATTGTTCTAGCTAGGACCTCAAGAACTATATTGAATAGGTATGGAGAGAGTGGACAACCGTGTCTTGTTCCTAATTTCAGTGGAATCGCTGGGAGTTTCCATGTAGTTTGATGTTGGCTGTTGGCTTGCTGTATATTGCCTTAATTATGTTTAGGTATGTTCCTTGTATCCCTGCTCTCTCCAAGACTTTTATCATGAAGGGATGTTATATTTTATCAAATGCTTTTTCGGCATCTAATGAGATGATCATGTGGTTTTTATTTTTCAGCTTGTTTATATGGTGGATTACGTTGACAGATTTTTGTATGTTGAACCATCCCTGCATCTGTGGGATGAAGCCGACTTGGTCATGGTGGATGATGGTTATGATGTGTTCTTGGATTCAATTTGCTAGTATTTTATTTAGTATTTTTGCATTAATGTTCATGAGTGAGATTGATCTGTAATTCTCATTCTTAGTATTGTCTTTATGTGGTTTGCGTATCAGGGTAATTGTAGCCTCATAAAGAGTTTGGCAATGTTCCCTCTGTTTCTATTGTGTGGAATAATTTGAGGAATATTGGTATTAGTTCCTCTTTGAAAGTCTTGTAGAATTCTGAGCTGAAACCATCTGGTTCTGGGCATTTTTTGGTTGGGAGACTTTTGATGACTGTTTCTATTTCTTCAGCAGTTTAGGTCTGTTTAATTTGCTTATCTGGTCTTGATTTAAGTTTGGTAAGTGATATTTATCCAGAAAGTTGTCCATTTCCTTTAAGTTTTCCAATTTTGTGTAGTATAGGTTTTCAAATTATGACCTGATGATCCTCTGTATTTCCTCCGTGTCTGTTGTTATGTCCCCCTTTTCATTTCTGATTTTGTTAATTTGAATATTCTCTCTCTGCCTTTTGGTTAGTTTGGATAAAGGTTTGTCTATTTTGTTGATTTTTCTTGAAGAACCAACTCTTTGTCTCATTGATTCTTTGTATTGTTTTCTTTGTTTCTATTTTGTTGATTTCAGCTCTCAATTTGATTATTTCCTGCCGTTTAGTTCTCTTAAGTGAGTTTGCTTCTTTTTGTTCTAGAGTTTTCAAATGTTCTGTTAATTCACTAGTGTGGGATTTTTCCAGCTTCTTTATGTAGGCATTTAGTGCTATGAACTTTCCTCTTAACACTGCTTTCATTGTGTCCCATAAATTTGGGTATGTTGTGTGGTCATTTTCATTGAATTCTAGGAAGTCTTTAATTTCCCCCTTTATGTCTTTTTGACCCATTGATGATTCAGGTGAGCATTGTTTAATTTCATGTGTTTGTGGGTTTTCTGGAATTGGTATTGCTGTTGACTTCTAGTTTTAAAGCATGGTGATCTGATAAGGTACATTGGGTTATTCCAATTTTTTTGTATTTGTTGAGGTTTGTTTTGTTACCGAGTATGTGGTCAATTTTTGAGAAGGTTCCATGAGGTGCTGAGAAGAAGGTATATTCTTTTCTGTTTGGATGGA